>CAJUYG010000026.1:537198-570041 GCA_910591675.1 Galerucella calmariensis | reverse complement strand
TCAAAGTGCACCAATAAAAAAAAATATCGTAAAGTATTCGTGGATAACTGGTCTTTAAAACACTTGCTCTATTTCGAGCACTCCGGCTTCGCCGTCGTGCTCCAAAAATCGCGCGATATCTCACAATTCTTGTAATCGCCATGAGTTTAACAATTCATTCATTCTATTATTAAACTTATTTTTGTCTAGAGCACTTTAACCACATACTTCACAAAAACAAAATAATTAGTAAAATTGCAAAAACTGATCTAATTTCACATGCAGACTGACGCCAAACATATACAGGTGGTGACCGTTACTTAATAATAGGAAAGGGTGGAGTGAGAATTCTTTGTTTCAATTACCACATAATTTGTAGGCTAATGTGGTTTCTTACGGGTGAAGAAATATGTGATTTGTAGCAAATAAGTTTTTTTTCTCGTAACAATAAATGTACAATTATACTGAAATACTTATTTTTTTCGGTATAAAGTAGATCTTATTTGAGGCTAATAATCTAAAGGCATATTTAAAAAATGTAAATTTCTGTCAAAACTTTCAAATGACTTACTATGAATATTTAATCTGTTGTTTTAAAGTGATGGAATATTATTGAAGGTGTTAGGTTTTTTTCTGGGTAATGAAAACAATTTTTACCCAAATAGCATTGTTATATTTCATAACCAAATATTATATTGTGCTTCGTAGACTTTCATAGTGTCTGAAGAACAATTTTATGAAGGTGTGCAGGTGAAGGAGAACACATTTTTTTACATGAAAGAAATTACACTCGAATAAATCATTTTTTTATATCAAAATTTCATAATATTTGCACGTTGGTATGGCTTCTTAATAATAAATGAGCAATGTTAATTTTAAACAAAGGGGGGTCCAACAAATCAGTTTATTTGTCTATAAATAACTCTCCTCTCGGTGTAAACTTTTATAACTAAATCTTCAAGGACAGATACCGAGTCAACGAAATATTGTGAAACGCTCTTTAACCACAAATTCATCTTATTTGAACCATTTAAACGACATCTAGGAACAGAAACATTCGTTTGTTCCATTTGGGTAATAAAATATGTAGCGATTCGATATTCCTCGCCATTCACAACTGAATGTGACAAACGAAACCAACACGCGAGTAAACTTGGAATAAAAAACAATACGATGAATTCTTTTAAAATGTCGGTTTTATTTGAAACGTTAAATAAACACTTTTATATGAAAATATTATCAATTACTGAAAAAATGATATAGGTAACTTCGTAGATAAACTGCTCGTCAAAAGAGAGAGATATTATAAGAAGATGCTTTAAATCCAAAAATATGCAAACATAAATAAAAACAATTCCTTATTATCTATAAAATGAACTAAGTTCACTGGATGCCAAATCATTTTCAATTTTCACAGGCCTCAATAACTTCCTGTACAACGTCTTGGCATACTTTCCACCAAATTTCTGCCTAATTTACATCCAAAGTTAAGGCAATAGGTTTCTCAACTGCTGAAAAGTTTTAGGGCGTGGCTCGTGTGCATCTAATGCTATATGAAGTTGAT
Organism: Galerucella calmariensis; assembly: GCA_910591675.1. Classification (NCBI taxonomy): domain Eukaryota; kingdom Metazoa; phylum Arthropoda; class Insecta; order Coleoptera; family Chrysomelidae; genus Galerucella; species Galerucella calmariensis. The sequence continues at coordinate 568,498 of CAJUYG010000026.1, read as the reverse complement.
CATGCTTAATGCAGTTGGGATCAGAATACCTCGGATATAATGGCGAATGAGGAGTACCTTGATTTTCTCAACTAAAGTGGCAGACCGGTGCGAAGTTGCATTATCAAAGAAAAAAGAAATCTTGACTGAATAATATGGTTGATGACTGCATCTCTATAAAAAACTAGTAGGTCTGCTCTATCATCAAAAGAAATTCCACCCTACACTGTAACAGTGCCTCCTCAAAATGCACGAATTTCCTGGACAGGTCGTCGGGTTGAGCAACTATATCGGAATATTTTCCATAGCGAGACTCGGTGAAGATGTCCATTCGTCCTGCAAATTTCTATGTTCCAGCGCTCAAGCTAGTCGCCCAAGTAAAATGCCTTTCGTTTAAACGGTCTGTTCCTGTAGATTAGATTAAAAGTGAAGTGCATGGCTCTTTGTTTGCAGATCTATTGTGGTCCTTCCCATATTTGAAACTCGATATCTAGCTTTATTCTTTTTATTATTAGACTTAATAGCCTGGAAACCGCCTCCCTTGTCTAGCTCTCTGCCCTCGGTTTTTCTTCTCCGAGTAAGTGAAACCGCATCCTTGCTAGGCTTTCGCACTCGCAGAGTATGTGCTCCGCGGTTTTGTCTTCTTCCTGGCAGAGCCTACATACGCTGTCATCTGCTAGGCCAATTCTCTTTTCTTAGCCTACAATGTCCGTTTATTCCTATAACACACCAAGTTATTTTCGTTATTATTTATAACTAGTTTATTTACATCGCTTGCAGTCCTGTGATTTCCACCTTCTGCTACCTACAACTGTTCGATTAAATTCAAAATATTAATCGCTTTTGACATTATTTACATTATTAGTATTAAGTTTGTTTGTAGTGACGCTCCTATTTATAGTTGACAACGTATAAATTCAGATTTGGAGATACACATTTTACTGTCGCATTCGAGTAGTGAGATTGAACCGATGTATTTGCATTAAGCATTTGAGCAAATAGTAGATACATTAATTGTACTCAACCATGGAGAAAATAAATCAAGCGAAAATTTTGTTCTGCATGGTAAAATTAATTCTGATACCTATTAGTCGAGCGAGAGTGACCAGAGGATCGGAAACTACGTATGTTATTGTAGGAAATTGATAATTTTGATGTATTTCTATTTGATAACACCGGTCAACACGATTTTTGGGTCTGACTGCTACATGTTAAATTTTAGTTTCTCCTACGACAGAAATAGGGAAAAAAATTTCTCGATTGAAGTTTTCTTTTGTAGAAACTAGAGCGATTTTTCAATTTTTCGGCAAAAATTACTGATTTTTATATTTTTTCCACACTTTTTCCACTGTAAATTATAATTACAAAACATTTTTTCGGATACAAGAGTCTTTTATCGAAGATTTGTGATAAACAATAACATATAGATGTAGAATAACGAGAAATTAATGTCGAAAAGTGAATATTCTTCGTATTAAATTAAATTAACCCTGGTAACACAATAAGCATCGAAGTAGATTTAAAATCGACTTTTGTGTCACTCTTGAAGCTAATAGGCAATTAAAACCGTCCATTAAAGCTTCTACATGAAGCATTCATTACGTAAATGCTGCCTAAAGGGAGCGCGCGGTTTTGCCTTCAAGTAGATTTGAAAGCTTATTAGCAATTCAACCTGTAGGCCTAAATAGCCACAAATTGGCACCAAAAGAGCATTTTATTAGATTTGATTGCCAACATTGGCTGTCAGAGTGATATAAAGAAGCAGTCGCTTAGTCCAGATATGGCTTTCAACGCTTTGAATGATCATGCGCAGTTAAACATTTCTCGTGATAATGTAATGAAGTTTTGTTTTGGATAAATATTAGATTGATTTTGGAAATTTATGCCAACAGTTATGTAAGTGTTGACAAAAACAAACATCGTCAACTGTGATGGCAGATCTTTCCTTCAATATATATTATGACCATTATTATTGGTTTTGAAACTGGAAAATATCATTGTGAACTATTAGAAAGTGGAGAGAAAATTTTGTGTGTTGCTCCTGAGGCATGAGATGGAAACAACAGCAACAACAGCAACAACAAATTTTCCACCAGGACGTAGTGGTATCAGCCTATTGAGAAAGAGTCCCACGACAAGGGCAATATAGAGACGTGGTCCAAGAACCAGGAATGTGATCTTCTGTATCTATAGTTATTCCATTGTAACTTTCAGCTGCGTTACTAATTTTATGTACACGCCTGTAGTACGCACCTATTCGTCCAAATTTCCGTAGTTTTGTAATTTTCCATTAATTTTTATTCCAATCTTTTTCTCCATGTTCTATAATGATTCCTGGAAAATCATGAAACCTTTCAACTGAATTGAGACTCACAATCACATTAAGGTCAGCAATATTGTGTGTTTTTTTTGGAACTAATTTCCATTTAAAGTCCAAATTAATTCCAATACTAAACTTTATAGTATTGCTTATAAATGGCACTAATTGAAGCACTTAAAGGCATTTTATGACCATACTAAATTCCAATTTGGCTATTCATTTTTTTAGCATTTTTTAAAGTCATTATCTCTATTTTTTGGCTACTTTTCGTGACTTACTAGCAATCATTGCTACTTGGTTGCAATATTTAGTCTTAAACAAGATAACACGTCTTTTAAGGAAAGCTAAAATTATTCTATAAAATAGTGCCTAGAATATGCTACTTTATCATTTTTTCTGAATTATATGCTTCGATCTAGCATTATTTGCTTGGTAAATAAAATGTGTTACTTGGGAAGTTGAAAAATATTTTTTTTGTTGACCGGTGTAAAAGTTTCAATGCTGTTACATTTATTGTATTCCTTCATTTTAATAAATATTCGAAGAGATACCCTCCAAAGAACGGGGCTCGAAGAAACAGTCTGCTCTAGATCCGATGGTGCCTAGAGTCTTCTGGTATGGCAGTCTTTAAGTGTCCAAGAACCTTCAACAATTGAGATATACTATATATACCGCGAGTTTTAGAAAGGGATGGTACAGAAAGGTCTGATTAAATAGATAATTATAATGTAAAGTCTGTATTATTAGACAATAGTCTTGAAATTGAAATAAAAGCAATAATCTGCTCTATAATTGCTATTTAATAACGAGAACATTACACTATTCTTCGACCTGAAATATGAGAAAACTTAAATAGCTCTCAATTTAGGTTATCATTAGACAGATCTGCTTCACCAAAAACTTTTATTTTTTTTCGTAATAGGGTATTTACAAAATTAATGGCATTTCTTATCGTCAAATCTACTATAAATGGAAATAATAAGTTAGTATTAGCTCTAGACGCATTAGAGGCAACTCGCTCTAATCTCATACGTGGCTCTTTCCTCCATCTAAAGTGTTAATTGCAGTGGGCAGTGGCAGCTATCAAGATTAGGTCTTTTCCACCGGATTTTTACAATCTCAGCTGTCTTATAGAAGAATCCGACCGGAAATTGGCTCTGGACAGAGAAATATAACTTTGTTCTAAGTAGATAAGGTTCATATTATCTATTCCAGACAATATTTTTTCAAAATTACTATTGGAAAACCTTTGTATACTTATATCAACATATTGATGTATACATATAGTTTGTTTTTGGCAGATAATATTCGCATTAAACGCAAAACATAAAGTTTTTTTTTGTACTCGACGTCAACCTTTCTTTAAGCCTTGGCAGTTACAAGATGTTACGGTAAAGTTTTTCATGTAAAAAATCTCCAACGGCACTCCTGAATTTCAAGTGAGCTAAGAAATGGGATACTTCCTCGGAGAACGAAGAAGTATAAAGAATTTTAAAAACAAAGCATGTGATAACGGCGATAAACTGGGGTACATTACCATTTCGAAACTTTTAGGAACTTTATTTTAGAAGAACTAAATGTTAATACGGTTTCTCATTACCATTGTTCTATGTAAGTTTCGTAAACTGGTAGATACAAGTATATGGAAGTTGAATCTAATTTACTCTTCTCCAGATTTACAGTAGAAACAATGTACTTTTAATTAAATATGATTTAATAAATTGATTTAAGATCATATTTACAGCAATATTTGTCCAATTGATTGATTTTTTGAGCTTCAAATTTATATAACAAGATTATGTGAGTTGATACTAGGAAATCAATTAGATTGAATTTCAAGTTTATTTACGATAAAAAGACGACGACGTTGCGAAACAAAATCTTGTGATATTGCCAAGCTGTAGTTTTTTTTCTTTACTTAACGAAAACTAGAAAAGGCTAACCTAACATTGAAAATTAAAATGTGCGTACGAATTAATCATACCGTCAATAACAGGTGCGATCAATACTACTCGAGTTACGTCGATGTTCAATGCGGAGTTCCTCAAGGGTCTATCTTGGGACCAACATTATTTCTTATATATATATCAATGATTTGGTTGTAAATTTTCCCAATGCTTATTTTTCTCTTTTTGCCGATGATACCAGTATAATTGTCAGCGGAATAAACAAAGATTCTCTATTACTTTCTTCTACTAACGTCATGCAAGGCGTATCGGATTGGTTTCTCGCTAACAGACTAGCATTGAACATCGGCAAAACTCAAAATATATCCTTTAACCTATATCGAGACTCTGACGAAGTTGCTATAAATATAGGTCAACAAACTATCACCTCTTCTCTCAACATAAAATTCTTAGGCATACACATCGATAACAAGCTTGACTGGAACTTTCATATAAATCAACTGAATAAATCTCTTAGCAAATATGTATTTGCATTGCGAGCAATAAAACAACATACTAACATATTTGTAGCAAAAACGGTCTATTTTGCTCAATTTCATAGTATAATGCAATATGGTATTGAATTTTGGGGGACTGCTGTATCCGCAGGCTCCGTATTCATGACTCAAAAAAGAGCAATTAGAGCGCTTTTCAACTTAAAATCTAGAACTTCTTGTAAATCATTCTTTAAAGAAAATAGAATAATGACCATGATAAACACTTATATTTACAAAACTTCTTTATTAATTCACAAGCATCAAAATGAACTTGTTACCCCAAATGACAGACATAAATATCCCACTCGAAAACAAGACATAATACCTCCAAACTATAAATATAGTCGCACTCGGAATGGCCCTTTATATTCAGGTATTAAAGTATATAACCATTTACCTTCAGATTTGAAAAATCTTAAAAACAAAAAATTTAAAAGAAAAATTAAACAACTACTACATCAGTATGTTTTTTATAATATCTCAGAATTTTTTCTGACAAATTTCAACTAAAACTTTTTTTTTCTCTTTTTTTGTTGTTTCCAACGCTTAGGCTAAAATCACTGTGTATTTTATTGAATTTTTACATGCTTTGTACTTTATATTGTGATTTTGTGGAATAAATATATCTATCTATCTATCTATCTATCTAAAACTTTCAATCATTTACATTTGAATATGTAACAATAATATTCATAATAATAAACACAAATAGCGAATACTATTACTTACGTCTCTTACAGCAGTAAGCGGGAGAAACGGGCCCCCATTTCGGCATTCTCGTTCAAAATATCTTAACAAAGATGTTACCATCTCTTGACAGTTACTGTCCAGCTGCTTTGGCATTTTATCAACTTCACACTGCAGATATGCATGAATAATTAGTTATGGGTCCGGTGAACTATAGGGACACACGATTCTTTGACTGATTTTGTGGAAAATCGATAGTACTCACCTATTTTGAAGTAATACACAATTTACAGAGAAAAATCCAATAGAAGATTTTTTTTCTCCACTTGAGCCATCAATTTTGGCCCGATATTTTATACAAAAAACAGTTTAACTGTATCGCACTGTACAGGAGAGTGATCAACAACATCTATTTTCGCTATCTATGAAAAAAATTCAGTCAGATTCTTCATAACATCATTTAAATTACCACTTTTATAAAATACATATTTAAAAGACAACCAATTTGTTTGTGAATTATTTTAATGACAGAATTAACAGATATCTTTTCATGAAACGTAATTCGTAACCAAAACCATGAATCTAAATGTGCATTCTCTAAAATTTCTTTTTCATCTTTCAAGTAAATGAGATTATAAAGTTTTAGGTCACAATAAAAAATAAAATTGTTTATAACATTTCATTTTTAAATAAATATTACGTTTGTGCCTCTTTCCATTTTATACTCTATATATACCTACCATATGAAACCAAAATTTATATCAATAGCATATAAATGAGAGTTATGCAACCTACAGAACATTAGACTCTGTAGCTACAATCGATTACTTGAGAATTATGGTATTCTTGTACATTATTATTGAGATGCGAAATCAAATATTTATTAAAACTTTATTTTTTATTGAATTTATTCCACCCAAACTCAAGAAAATAAATGAAATTACAGACATTTTGTATTTGGTGATATATTTACATTGTTAATTTGAAGAGGGGGAAGGAAATATAATCGTAACATTCACCCTTCCCCTTAAAAGATATCCAATGCTTTGTAATGAACATTAAGTTATTCAGGAAGGGGAAGGGAATATAAACATTGGATTCACTCTTTCCCTTAAAAGATATCCAATACTTTGTAATGGCCATTAAGTTATTTAAGCAGGGGAAGGAAATATAAACATTGGATTCACCCTTCCCCTTCTTGATTTACTTGATATGCGCGTACCAAAGTATTGAATGCATACATGCAGTCATCCTTCTCATTGTTGAAAAATATCCAATACTTTGTAACGCGCATATCAAGTGATCCAAGAAGGGGAATTACTAATCCACTGATTATACTCCCTTCCCCTTCTTGAATAACTCAGTGTGCATTACATTGCATTCATCACTAAAGCAGTGCGATCAACATTTCCTGTTCGAAATCATATTATATATTTACCACAAATTCGGTGTATATTTGTGGTTATCGCTGATTTTTGACGGGCGTTACACAATACGGCTTACGCTAGAGCTTCTATGTCACAATTCTATGTCATTTGATTTAATTGTTTCCGTGCAAATTTGAAGCCTCTCAAATCACAAAACAGTCTAACCAATAGAAGTGAAAGTCCAATAGGATTACCTAGAATGAAAAAATGAGGTGTCAAACCCATCCACCTGAAGCGCTAGTTGCAATTGAGTTGTCGAAATAGGCAATGCAGCTGAGGCCGAGAAACTGACTAAGGGAAGAAGAATTTCAGCGATCGCAGTGGATGGGTTCAGAACTATTTCATAACGCTTTTTTTAATGGAAGTTTGTTTTGGAATGACTAATGCCCGATTTCACTAACCATATCCTAAAGTCAGGTAATACCTAATACGAATTTAGGAATTCCTAAATGCAATTTACATTTTACCACGCGCTAAGTAAGGCCTAAGAGTGATAATATTACGTATTTCCTATCACTTTTTGATCAATCCTTAAAGGATTGTAGGAACAGCTTTGCGAGTGAGGCCCCTTTTTGTCCCAGAAAATTATTGTGGTTGAAAATATCTGTTGCAAACTTTGTAGGATTTATTAATCCGTTCAGCACTTAATTCCTTTAGTTTTGGATTGCGAATAAAGGCAACCCATTCATTCAACAACAAAGGGTCATGTTTGGGAAACCTATGTCGTTTTGATGCAATGTCTGTACACCCAGGAACGCAACACTTCACACCAACCATTATAAATATTATGAATTATCACACTTGATAAGACTTACAGTACCTAATTAAAATACAAATAACAGCAGCAAATGGCGAAAGGAAACATCCTATAAAAGAGAATGGTGACAACAACAAACTACATGACAGCTTTGATAAATTTCAAAATCTTTTCTTCTTTCTGTGCTAAATGCCTTAGCTGCCAGGCCTGTTTCGACAACTCAATTGCAACTAGCGCTTCGGGTGGATGGGTTTGAAACCTCATTTTTGTATTCAAGGTCATCCTATAAACTTTCACTTCTATAGGTTAGACTGTTTTGTGTCTCAAATATATATCTATACAAGTGGTAATTTAAACAATATTTTGAAGAAACTCACTGAAATGTTGTTGTTCATCACTTTCCCTTTCAGTGTAATACGTTTAAACGGTTGTTTGTATCAAATATTTAGTCCAAAAGTGATGGTTCAATCTTCTTTTTGGATTTTTCTCTGTAAATTGTGTATAACCCGCAAATTTTTCGACAAATAATACTCAAAATAGGTGAGAACAAAATCACTAAGAAATTTGTGTGTCCCTATAGTTCACCGGCCCCTGTTTTTTCAATCTTGAGGAAACAATTAATTCAAAAGCACCAGAAAAACTTGTAAATATTAGACGATGATCGAATGTCAATAAACGTCAAAACAAACTGGGAAATTTTACCAGTTGATCTGACAACGTCTTGAAGTTTTGCCAACCCGTTAGCTGTAAATTGCCCTAACTGTTGAGGATACATTGTATTTATGGTTGGTAGATTAATATTTATTCTGATAAGCAGGAAAGTAACTAAAAATCACATCATCTTCTTTTTATCGTGAAAATCCTATAGCACTCTTAAAAATGTTTAAAACATTCTTCTTATTGCTAACCAGTCGCCACAGCTGCCGATTTCCATCTTACAAAACTCTACTCACAAATCTTGAGCTTCAGCTTTTGATAGATAAACAATTTTGAGACAATGAAAAATGAACGTTTTTCACTCTTCTGCTAGATCTCTGATACTTACAAATGTAGCCAATTGAAATAACAGTACGAATTCATTGTGAATATCATTTCAGTGAGAGTGAAGTAGGTACAGTAGATTTTTTTATTATTTTCGTTTTAAAATACATCAGGATGCTATAAACTACGTGGTTATCTTGGATTTTATAAAATCATGCTTACTTTGAATATGAATCATGAAAAATATACAATTGTATGCACTTTCGAAGACAAAAATACAACTAGAATTGAGTATATACTCGTAATTTGGAAATGGTTTGTCCTAAAATCAATGTAACGCTTCTGGTCGATCTCACACACAACCTAGATGAGCCCGTCCCACCCAGGATGTTCCTCTCTAAGCGAGGTACATCTCCTAGGAGGACTTCCACCACTTCCCCCCATCTTATCCGATGGGTCTCATCATCATAGTTCGCGTTTCGGCGTACAGCTCGTCCCTAGCTAAAAGGGCTAGCAGCTGGGGGCGAGCCGTCTTCTCTTTGCCAGTGTAACCTCGGTGGTTTTTTCTTCGGCGGTCTTCCGTTGTGTGTGTGTGTCTTCCGATGTGTCTGTTTGCGCTGCCTCTACAAAGTGCGTCCTCAGCCGGCAATTTCGGTTGAAAACTCCCTTATAGAGTGTGTCTTCCGATCTCCTACAAGCGACTTTAAGCCATCAGCTGAGCTAATAGCTTTGTCACCTGTTCGAGGATCTGTTGTTTCGTTGTTGTCGTCGTTGTTGTCGTCGTTGTTTTCTTGTTAGCTGCGGCTTGGGCGTAGCTGACTTCTGTCTTCTTTACTGCTGTTGCTGTTGTCCTTGTCTTCTGGTTGTTTGTGGCTTTTGGGCATCCTTTGTATTTTGCCGGGAGTTCTCCCTGGCAGTTTGCGCAGGTGGCTGGCTTGGTCTTCGGTCGTGGGCAGTCGTTGCGGATCGGTGTGGTCCTCCGCACTTCACGCATTTCGTGCTTACGTTACACGTCGTCTGTCCGTGGGGGAAGCCTTGGCAGTTGTAGCACTGCGTCGGCCCTTTTCCTCCTCTTTGTTCTTCCCACCTGATCCTCAGGTTCTGGATGCGTTGGATTTTCCGGATTTTCTTTTTTTCTACAGGCTCCAGCTCTACCAGGTAGATGGGCAGCGGTCTTCTCTCTCCGAATCTGGAATGAAGTTGGGTTAGTCGTTTTATACTTATCCCTTGTCTCTCGATTTCTTCCTTGATTTCCTTGGTGTCCTCGCAGTGCGTTAGTCCTCGGATGATGATCCTTGCCATCCTTTCTTCTTGTGGCATATACGTATACCACTCCACTTCTTTTCTTTCTTCTCTCACGTACCTTGTGAGGTTCCTGTAGTCCTCTGGTCCGTCGCAGGGTATTTTCACTCCGAGTCTTTCCTGGATTGTTATGAACCTCGTCTTTATGTTTGGTCTTTCGATTTCTTTTCTTACGGAGCTCCAGTGGTGGATGCTCCGCAGAATGACGGGTGGTGGTCGTTGTCGTCGTTGTCTTCTTGTTTTCGCGGATGGCCTCGTCCATCATCGCTTCCTCGTTGGCTTTCCTTCGGGCGGCGGCTTCTTTTTTTTGTATTTCCCTGATGGATTTCACGGAAGTTCACTCTCTTCGTCTTTTCTTGGGGATTCTGTCCCCTGCGTCTTTCTGCGGACGCTTTCTGGGCGGCTCCGGCTTCTCTTCTCCTCTTGCATTTCTTCCATTGCTTTTGCCATGCTCTCCATAGCTTTTCTCAGTCCTGTTATCACATCTTCCATATGCTGGATGGTTTTCTTCATCTGAGCTGAAGATCTGGCTCATTAGTAGTTCATTCATTACCGTTTACACTAAAATTCACTTCATTAACTCATAGGGCTTCTTCCTCCTGAATCTTCTTATTGAGAAGCTGAGAATATTTTTTCGTAACACTTAGTAAACTAGGAAGGTAATCTCCTAACAGCGTCTACCTTTCATTTCTGATGAGGACACTATTCTGGTAGTACCAAGGCGTATAGTAGGAATGGAACGGGCCCCAATGCACTTCCTTGTGGAACCCTTGCTTGTGTTATACAGGAAACTTTTCCAGCTATGAATATATTCTTCTCTACTTTTATGTCTTTTTATTTTCACATAATATATTGCAAACGAAGAAAAGTACAGTGTAGAAATTGTATTGTTATTCATATAATGAGAATAGGTGTTCGAATGCTTCAAATCAGTTTCCGCTTTTGGTACTCAAAGTAATGTATCATCGAGGTTAATACAGAATACATTACCTCTAATGCATTTTCTTTTCGCATGCCTTTATTAAGATATTTTTCTTCTTAACCAGACCTGGAATAAGGATATTTTGTATAATTACATTGAGAAAACTTTACGGAACATGTATGACAGACCATTTAACTTTAAAATGTGCAACAAAGTTTTTTTTTAAATATTCGATTATTAAAATGATGGTATACCGAGAAAATGGCATATAATGTTTTATAAATATTCTTCAGATAAGCAAAGGTTGCAATTTGGACAGTGTTTATAACTTTTTCTATGATCTTGTGAAAAATAAAACTTTATTGATCTCTAAATTCATTTAAAAGGTATGTATGTATGTATCTATTTTGGGGTGACATTCACAGACCTAAAAAATCTATTGTGTCCCCTTCCTTAGTACTTAGTTTCTGAGGAGAGTCTCAGAAACTGGTGGTTCCTTTAGTCTTATTCCCCGGAGGGATTTTGGGATATCTGCAGGCTTCAGCTTAGGTAATTGTTCCTCTTCTATCCAGTAATATCCCAGGTGCTGTGCTCTAGGATTCTGAAGTGCTGTGCAGTTGGAAAGTATGTGGATGGAGGTTTCTTCTTCCATGCTACAAAATCTGCAATCTTCTTCCTCCACTATTTTGAGCATTTTCAGGTGCCCATTCAGGCGACAATGTCCCGTTAGGATCCCCGTTAAAACTCTTAGCGCAGTTGTACTTTGACTCATGCATTCATTTTATCTCAACAGGTTGTAGTTATCCAGAAGAGTCTTTGATTGTATAAGCCCTACTGAATTTTTCCAATGGTCAGATCTTCTCTTTTTCTCGGCTTTACCTATTTCTTCCAATATTACATTGGGGCTGATTCCACGAAAGGGTTGGTTTTCTTCTGATTTCAAAAATATACCATATCATACCCCTGTCTTAGTCCGTTCTTAAAATATTGAAGGATAAATATAGTAAATTAAAAAAGTTACTATGAATATTGAAAAGTCAATATTATCAAAGACAGAAACAAAATTGTTGGACCCATATTTTATGATTCCAATTTAACTGGAGTTGCCTATTTGGAAAGGATTCTTCCTGAAGTTGAAAATATTCTTGTAGAGAATTTTTTGGACGTTCAACTTCAGGATATGATTTATATGCAGGATGGGGCAGCTCAGCTGTTAAAGAACATTATTTGAACAATGTATTTCAAATGTGGATATCGAATAATGGAACCATATTATGGCCTTCTAGCAGTGCGGTTATATCCCCTATAGACTCATTTTTTGGGGGGTTTTCAAAAGACATAATAAATAATAATGACTATATTCAAGTCAATAAAGACCGAATTCAATTGGAAATAAATAATCTAAATGTAAACAATCGAGCCATTTCTAATGCAATTCAAAATCTAATTAGACGTTTTCAAATTATTTATTGAAAATAATGGTGGACACTTCGAACAACTTTTTTATAAGTTATATTTGTTATTATATTCGTTATTTATTATTTATAATTTTAATTGAATGTTGACCAAAACTTTTATTCAATATCTCAAGAACGGTGTAAGACAGGGGTATGATATAGTATATTCTTGAAATCAGAAGAAAACCATCTTTTCAAAAATTCAATAATATACAGAGTGTCTCATTTAAAAAAACTAGGCACGCCACTTTACTTTTGTTGATGTTATAATAAAATTAGTTTATAACCACACAGCTTTTATTCCAAAAATTTTCTCGTTTATGCAATAATAACTATGATAGGGGCTAGGACATTTATAATGAATAACCCTGTATCATTGAATGGCATTCTTTCCAAGTCTGGTAATGGTATTTGGATCCCATTCCTTCTTGTTGCTTAATTCCTGTAGCCTAATTTCTATTTAATTTACATCCTAGTCCTACTCTGATGTATACTAATGGAGACGGATGATGGAGGTGATAACTTTACGTTCCATATATTGGTTAAAGTGAAATTATGTTCCGCGACACCCTTTCTTTATCACGTAGTCAGAAAAACTCCATTAGGTAATAAATTCAGTTTTAATGAGGTAACTGGCACGCTAATATTAGTAAGCCAGAAATATGGATCATATATCGATACTTATCTTTGTACGGGATGTAACAGTGTATTATAAATATGGATATTGAAAAGGTTACGCATTTTTCAAAAGTTGAAATAAAGTTTATTATTTAATATGCAATTTGTAAATCAGCTTCTACGGATTAAAATTGAGGAAAATCATCACTGATGTAACAAGTAACAAAAAGAATGTCAGACATTTTCCAGGAAACTTAAAACACTTTAGATCCGAGATAAACAATTAAGAAAACTATTCTGCTGTAAACTGACTAAAAAAAATGGCTCGAGGCAAGTGGAATTAAAAAACAGAATCCTGAAGTTTTTTAATAAAATCTGATTAAAACTCTTTTAACTCGATAATGAGAATAGTTAGTTCTGTCAGGTTTTTGCGTAGGAAAGTTAAAGTAGTGTTTCGGACGAAATCAAACTTCCGGTACGCAAATAAAAAAAGTTCCTTTAATAAACGGTTGAATGGTATACTGGGAAACAAAGAAATTCCTCATCGTACATCGAAAGTTTCAAGAATTCGATTCTAATGAATAAAACAGACAAGTTTATACAGTCTGTTAACGAATAAAACAAAATACCTAACCAACAATTCCATTTTAGTTTACAGGAATTTCGAAAACATTATTTTTTTTTAATTATCTGCTACCAAGAAATATGCTTTTTGCTTCTTTTGACATTGCGTAGTAACAAAACAGCAAAAAACAAATGTCCATTATTTAAATTGGCTTTTTACCAAAGTCTATACGCCATCTTCGCCATCTTCAAGCGTCGAAAGCCCTAAATTACAACAAATCAATCCTATCCTAAAATAAGAATAGCATGTCTCGACATAACAGATTCCATGAGTACGACACCCACCAGAGTTATGTAGGTAATTCTTAATTTGGTTGACGCGCTGAGGAATAGGTACTGTGGGATTTGAAGAAATAGGCAACTCTAAAAAGAGGATAGATCTATAGTCCATTGAATATCCAGGAAAAATAATTTGAAAAGCCTTACTCACATCAATTACTAGAGAAATTTCAGGTATAATATGGATGTATTTGATTTTTGACGGTCCTAAATGACCTATAAGTTCACCATTTATATTGTTTTTCCGGACTAAGCGAGGAGCTGGTACTCGAAGTAGAAGGATCCATAATTGCGGATATTCAATACAAATGCTCACTGTTTTCAAAACTAAGTGAAAATAATAAAAAAACAAGAGCGGATGCGATGACAAATTAAGTATATCTATATGTCAGAACTATCAAAAATGTAAACTATCAGCTGATGTCAATATTAAAAAGTGTTGTGTGAAACTGGGCGGAGTCTGACCAATCAGAGGTCTACAGAATTGCCAACTTAAATTCAAATTACTCCTCCTGGTTTTTAAATGAGGTATAGTAAGGCTTAGACAATCAAATATACCCCTGAGGGAACTACAACCAAGTGGGAACAAATTTAAAGCCTGTAGATATCCTGAAATAGGTCCAAGGGAGCTACTTAATGAGAAACAAACTAGAAGAAAGGGGCCATATATACAAACAATTTTTATTTTTTGTGTGTCGTTAATAATTTTTCTTCGACAGTATTTCAGTTCCTGTGCTGACTGTACTATTTTTATATCTTAATTACTATACAGCGTTAGGTAATTCCTTTCTCTAGACGACGTTTCTGCAATAAAATTCAGCTGGGTCATCGATTTTCTCGGTTTTATTGGATTTTAAATTAAATAGATAATCAATTAGCCATATATATATTTTATACAACGTCCATGAATTCGAATCATAAATCATTTGGCTTATCTCTCATGAAAAATTCAATAAAATGGCTGGTTTTGAAATAAAAATTCCGATGAGTTTTTCAATTTATTTATGGTAGGGAAAACGTGCATCCATCTGTTCTAAGCTTAATTCAAATACCCAATAGATGAGTTGTCAGGTCGATTTACGGAATAATCGTCTAACTTTAAACGTAACATTTCACCGAACTAATAGTTGTCAATACTTAGGAGGAACCGGAGTAAAAAGACAGATCAATGTAACTGTGCAACGATATGGGATTCCAAGGAAAACTATATCTGATGATTACTTAAGAAGACAGTTTAATAGTGGAGAGTTTGCTAGAATAGTTCAGGAGCAAACTTGAAATTGAGGATTCCTAAATGTTTGCTACCTTCTCCAGGGAGCGTAAAAGTACTGTATTACTTTGATCTACTTTTCTTATCATTCTGGTGATTTTAATAGTTTATTATTTTTTATTTATTTATTTTCAAATTTTATTAAGGTCCATTCATAGTAGATTACATCTCCGGTAAAATGTGAAATAAAATATTTCATTTTAAGACATTCTAACAACATGATAGTCTACTAGAAATGGAATCCAGTGAAGTGCACGTTCCAGGAACGGTTTTTATTAGGATAGCGCTTTTTTTTTCGCTTATATGGAAATATTGTTAATAAAACGCGTTTACTGTTACTTTTTGCGTATGATTATTTTTTTGTTTTCAAAATATGTATAACTCAGTTTGGTGATTTTGTTTATTGAAGTGTGTATCGATTAACAACTATTCCAATGATAAATCATAAGAAAACCTGGATAAAAACCTATGATGCTATCCTGATAACGCAGGTAATTGATTATTGGAAATTCCTCTTTCTAACATTGGTAACCAAATTTGACTACATTCGGCTGGAATACTAGCTTAGTTGTATGAAAGAACTTTCTTTAATTTTTCGTCTTTTTATATTGGGCTCTTTCAATATTATTTTTGTCGAATCCCATTGAATTTTATGCCCCTCTTCCCAAGCAAGCTTACAAATACCTGACTTAAAGAACTCCCTATCTTTGATATATTTTTTATGTTCACTTATTCGGACTTTCAATGGTCTAGATATTTCACCTAAATAGAATGTGTCGCATTCACAAGATATCTGATATATGAATTTTTTTGAAGAATAAGTAATGCCACAAGGCACTTACAGAAGATATTACTAGTTTATGTTGGCTGCATGGATTCCGTTATACAGGGTGATTCATAAGTAATGGGCCAAATTGTAAATCTACGTTCAGAAGGCCAAGATATTAATATTTTCATTAACAATAATGTGTCTTAGTCTGCTCCTTACTGAGGTACAGGATGTAAAAGCGAAAAAAAAAAAATAGATTTTTGTTAACAGATCAGCTACTTTTATACATAATGACTTGAAAATTGGGTATAAACTGGTTTTTGTAAGGGTAAACAAGAATGTGTGAGAGGATTTGAGTTAACTCGTAGATGTCGCCACATGCGCCATATGAGTTAGATGAAATCAGCTACAAATTTTTTATCGCTAATTATTTTAGAACTTACTTATTTAATTTGGATAGCCCCATCATTCTGTAGAAAAAAGCTACACTTGATCTTCAAAATATTAACGATTATCAAGATATTTGAATTTCACTAATTCACTACACTACATTTCACGGTGGTCGACGTAGCATCAATCTGTTAAGACACAAGCATGCCATGGAATGTTGATATTTACCTAACCGTAATTGATAATTGGTAATAATATTAAAATGAAACCATACAAAAATTACGTAATAAAACACATTTATTGTACATGCTTGTGTCTTAACAGATTAATGCTACGTCGACCACCGTGAAATGTAGTGTAGTGAATTAGTAAAATTCAAATATCTCGAAAATCGTTAATATTTTGAAGATCAAAGAAGCATAGCTTTTTTCTACAGAAATGATGGGGCTATCCAAATTAATTGAGTAAGTTGTAAAATAAGGAGCGATGAAAAATTTGTAGCTGATTTCATCTAATTCATATGGCGCATGTGGCGACATCTACGAGTTAACTCAAATCCTCTCACACATTCTTGTTAACCCTTACAAAAACTAGTTCATACCCAATTTTCAAGTCATTATGTAGAAAAGTAGCTGATTTATTAACAAAAATCTATTTTATTTTTTTCGCTTTTACATCCTGCACCTCAGTAAGGAGCAGACTAAGACCCATTATTGTTAATAAATATATTAATATTTTGGCCTTCTGAATGTAGATTTACAATTTGGTCCATTACTTATGAATCACCCTGTATACAGCCTACATTTTGATGAATATCAAATAATATCCAAAACAGTTCTCTGATATTTCTGTTGATGTAAAATATTTTGAAATAGATTAGAAACGTGTCTTTGCAACACTCTATCTTGCAGATATACCAACCCTGCTTAACTTTGGAGTGTAATTCAATGTCCTTCGTGGCATATAGCCAAGAAAGTACCTGTTGCTTTTTAGTGAACGGTCTTTATTGTCCAAAACCCTGTAATTCGTTATAATAGTATTAAACTATTACCTTCCACATTTATTGACAACGCGTTTCACTAAAATGTCATTTTCTTTGCAGGAAACTGTAAATAAAGTGAATAACTCTACAAAGCCGTTAGGTTTTTTGTCAAATAGAATTTCAGTTTGTGGTTAGATGTGGGGATGTCACTATTATCGCATATTGAACGTCTTCTTTACTGAGATATCGTTCGTGTGTATATATATTCCACGTGAACAACTTCTTTTTCCCCTATCTAATAGAAAAACTGTTCAGCTCCTCTAGAAAATCATTTAGTAACGTAAACTGGTGAATTTTGCAAGCGACTAGTTCCCTAAAGAACGATACTCCATCAAAGTTCGGTGGAAATGGTTTGAACTGGGTTTTACATAATCTCTGGCTATTTTTCACTAAGCAAAGAGTCAAAGAAAATTGCTTTAATTTAATGCTGGCATTTATTTTCCTTCGCCTGTCGGCTGTTTGTATCAATTTTTTTGCAGTTTTATCGAAAACCGAACTAGAAAAACGTTTTTTAACACTCAAACTTTTATCATGATAAATCACACTAAAGAAAATTAGCGTTTTTGGTGTATATTCAGGATTAACAAGAGATTGTTCTACTTCAGTTCAAATTAACTTCCAATAAATCTTCCATAGATGTTTGACAACTGCTCTATACAAGTCGTTATTATGGAAAAAGTGATTGTTTATTTTCAATTGAAACTCTGTTGAAAAGATGTGACTGCAATGAGTGTCTTTGTCGAAGTTTGGAACTTAGTATATTGAAAATAAGGTTCGAAAACTTGAGTGTGAATCGTCTTTTAACAGGGAAACATACAAACATTGATGATAATAAAGGCAACAGTAAGGAAATGTGGAAATCAATTCAAAAATTAGTTAAAGGAAAACAAACGAAAGGAGTTGAAGGAGTTCTTCAAGGTTTCGGTTTGGGGCCATTACTTTTCCTACTGTACATTAATGACATAGTGAGGCATGTTGTAAGGTGTAAAATTAAATTATTTGCAGATGACGACACTTTGCTATATTTTGCCGGTAGTGCATATGAAATAGAGAAATATTTAAATGAGGACCTAACTAACATATTTGAGTGGTTATGTGACAATGGTTTGAAAATTAATATTCAGAAAACCAAATTTATGATATTGGGGGAAAAAGACAATATCAGTGAAATTATTAAGTCATTTAACATACAATAAAATTTCTAAATTTGCAAGACTGACTATATAAAGGTCAATCGTGTCGCCCCATTTTTACTATTGTAGTACACTGATATATTTTGCTAGTAAAAACAATCTCAACAGATTGCAAAAGCTGCAGAATAGGACAATGAGGGCAATACTTAAATGTAATAGGCGCAACTCCATTGAATATATGATGGATACATTATCAATTATGTCTGTTAAACAACGACTGACGTTGAATTTGTTGATATTCATTTTTACACTTAAGAATAAGAAACTACCGAGTTATGTTTGTGACCAGATGACATATATTTCGGACATGCATGCATATAACACAAGAAATAGTGCACTTAATCTGTATGTTGGTACTGACTACGCGGGTATTGACTTGCTGTTTAGTTCTGGGCTAGTATTATTTAATAGCTTACCAAATACACTTAAGCAGTGTCATACGTTGGAATCATTCACAAGACAGATAAAAGAATACGTACGTGGAAATGTCCCGATAAAATGAGACTTTTTATATTATAATAATTATATTCGAAAATGTTTTTAAAAAATTTGTATTTTGAGTGTTTTTTTTATTATTTCTTTCAATTACGTTTTATCTTTAACTGTTTATATTATATACCATTATATACTTTTTTGACTTATACATGTACAAGAGCAAGTTCTGCTAATAAAGAGTGTTAATAATAATAATGTATTTAGGTGTGAAAATATCTTCACGTTATAACCAACCATTCTGTTTTGCAATTAGAAGGGACAATATCATTTTTAAAGACCAGTTTCGTCGTATTTGCGCCTCATCAGTACAAGGTAGATATCATCCGTCTGGAAGCTCTAAGAGCATAATTTTGACAGGAAGGAAAAAACAAACTTTTGAAAATTATAAAAATCCAACTACTCCTTCTTCATACTTCCCTTTTATTCATTAAATCTTGCCACGAATTGCCCTGTACTTCCCAATTTATGTACCACTATATCGTTGACGACTACTATACGCGTATTTTTTTGTAATATCCGTTTTGTATATAAATCCACCAGTGTATTATGCGTAGTTAATCTACCTCTATGAAGGTTGACTATAATTATGTACATTTTTTCATTATACATATATCCCGAGGGTCTCGTGGATGCGATATTACACACCCAAAATCGTGATGAAACCGGGCTCACACGATACCTAGTTCTGTCACTGTTAAAAAGCTGGAAATGAGAAATTCAATTTTAATTAAAAGTTAGATTGAAACGATGTGACAGCATTTTTCACGTTTATCACAATATTGCACAACGCTCCTCACCACAAAAATCGGTACGAAATTAAATCGAATTCGTAATTTTTGATTCTTGTAAAATCGGGAGAGATAAATTCGATTTTACAGGTAAATTTTGAATATTTGTAACTGACGAAACAATTTTCAACAGCAGAGAGAAATCTTGCACAGTTTTATTTTCCATCTGAGATTTCCAATATTTAAATGCAGGCCAGCTGGTATCTTTTCGAAGCCAGAGGATTTCATTAAAGATGCAGTCCTGAATCTTAAAACTGTACTAAGTGCCTAGTCAAAGCACACAAAATATCCGTAAAATGAGGAAAAAGTTACACAAAATGTGTTCCAAAATGGGGTATCTACAAATACATTGAAAAAAATTGTTTTTTTTTATTATTTTATCAATCCTTAGGATTATTAGCGCTCAACAAAAATTTACAACAGGTGTGATTAGTTACAGAAGTAAGTGGAACATGGTATTAACCTCAATCAAATTACATTATTTCTGAATTTACTGTAATATTGAACTAAAAAGTAGATCGTCAAATTTTATTTAGTATTTAAATGGATTTCAAAAAGTCTATTAGCTGAGGCACATCACAGTTTTCACCAAGTGCCTCTCCTATTTGATCGGGAATGTTATGAATTTGCCTCTGTAGCCGGAACTTTTCACATTCCAATAGTACGTGAGTTACTGTCAGAGGCTGATTGCAGCTGTCGCACACTGATGCCGGGGAATGGGACATAAGATAGTCATGGGAGAATCTTGTATGTCCAATTCTGAGGCGCGATAAGATCGTTTGCTCTATTCTTTTAATCGGGAATGATCTCCAGGGGATCATGTATTTCTTTATTCTGCGGAGCTTAGAGTTTGATTCAGTCCAATGGTCTTGCCAGTATTTATAGACTGAATGTTTCACGAAGTTTTTTGCATCCAAAACAGAAACCTTTGAAACTGTGAGAGAATTGAGGTCCTGGATTGATTCCCTTGCTTCTGTGTCTGCCTGTTCGTTCCCGGGAATTCCAACGTGAGAGGGTACAACAGATTTTTGGGCCTTTTGTAGCTGAAGTTCGTTTTTAACTATTTGTACCAAGGAGTTTGAGGGATGTTCTGGATACTATCGATGAAGCTTAGAGAGTCAGTAATTATTAAAAACTGCTGGCATAATCTTCGAATTTTATTTGAAACTTTTTCTCTGCATTTTCCACAAAGATACATAAGATTTTCCACGTGAACCTTCATTGTTTTGACCTCACTTCATTTTCATTATTGTTTAAATAACATACTCTATTTTAAATGTAATTTGTTGAAAGTTTTGTTGTTAATATCTTATTATTATTATTATTGTTGTTTTTTTATTACGCGGCGGCGGGTATAAGCCGCTCTCTCACCTGCTTTTTCACCTTTATTTGTGCTCCCTTCTCTTTCTTACCTGAGTCATAGTTGTGTTCTTTTGTATCGCGATCACTTCTGAATAGGTTCACCATGAAGCTCACAAATTTTTAGATAATATCATAAATACTATAAAAAGTTGTAGAAGGTTTGCTGAAAGACGTCTGTAATATGTATTTATTGTAAATAATTGTCTATTATGTAAAAAATCTGATATTTATAGAAAAACTGTTTACTAGTTTCGAAAGTAGACACTTCAAAGTGTTTAGTGGTGAAGTTTTATTGAATTATATCAATTTCGAAAAAAGATATAATTGAATGAAGTCTATAAAAAACAAGTAAAATTAAGCATGCAAAAAAACCAGATTTTTAAGAAGCATTTGTTTAAAATTCGAAATATTGATGGCTTTGCTTTTATAACGAACGAAAATATTTCATGCTCATTTGCATTGCTTAATCTAGAAGGAATTATCGCTGAAATAAGTATTAATTAAATAGGAATTATAATTGTTTTTAACATTTTAGCTCTAGTTTTTTATAAATAAACTGATTTTACAGTTATAAAATCTACTTTTACAAATTTGAAAGTATTTCTATCTGAAAGCCGAGATCTTTCTCTATCTTTTACATGTGTTTATTTATTTTTTCAGAATGTTATGAGCCCAAATTATTAACTTTTAAATCGAGCGGTTAATAGAATTGGCTCCCGGGCCGTTCGCGCGTAACTACGAATAGACTAGCACTGACATTAATTTTATCTCTCAAACTTTTCAATTTACAGAGAAAATTCTCAGATAAAATATGTGAATAAATGTATAAGCTACAATTTTTGATTTAAACATTTCTCTGTATTTTCATTAATCAAACAATTAGAGTGAAAAACTCAAAACTCAACGATTTTCCGGAAAATTGCATGCCTAGCATCGTAAAGTTTTTCTCATGTTGAGCACAACCCTTTTAAATACTCAATTTTGAATTTTCAAGTTTTTTGTATTTTTTGTGAGGTTTTATGTGTATCTACTTTGACTAGGCTATAAAGACTGCCATAACATAACAAACCATAATTGGGAATCTCAGTTAATCTGTCGAAAGGCACAATAGATCTTTTGGATCTCAATGAATGTCACTCTAGCTAGCCTGGCCTAGCAGATGACAGCCTATGCAGGCTCTGCCAGGAAGTAGACGAAACCGTAGCACATACTCTGTGAGTGCGAAGGCCTAGCAAGGGTGCGGTTCACTTATTCGGAGAAGAAAAACCGAGGGCAGAAAGCTACTCAAAGGAGGCAGTATCCAGGCTAATAGGTCTAATAAAAAGAAGAAATCTAGATATTGAGCTCTAAATATAGGGAGGACCACAATAGATCTGCAAAGGTCGCAGTGGGATAGAACAAAGAGCCACTCCAATTCTAATAAAATCTAATGTCACTCCAATATACATCTACATATCTGGCGAAGAAAATGAGCTCATCTTAGAAGGAGCAGAAGGACTCTTATGAATGAAAGCAGAATCCCTTAGGTACCAAGATTGAGGCACAGAATAGATAGATATTATGAAGACACAGTTAAATCAACTATTATTGCTTAGCAGACGTTTTATATTAATATTAATTAACAATAAGAAATTATTATTGTTGATGGATCTCTTCTTACTGTTATAATTAAAATTCTTATTTAGCTGGACCTTGTTCCATATTAAAATTCTCATTAACATTTGAATTTACTAATTGGCGTCATAATAAATTTCCATCGCACCTCGGGAATAGAGTTTCTGTCGCTTTTCCGG
The DNA here is from genome assembly GCA_910591675.1 of Galerucella calmariensis. Lineage (NCBI taxonomy): Eukaryota > Metazoa > Arthropoda > Insecta > Coleoptera > Chrysomelidae > Galerucella > Galerucella calmariensis. Next base: position 545,600 of record CAJUYG010000026.1, on the reverse strand, counting down.
GGCCATCTGAAACTTCCAGTCTTCATTTGTACGAAAAGCAGGTCAGTGTCATAATTTTAGAAACTCCCCAGTTGCATTCATTTGTATGTGAAGATGTATTTAGGGTAATTTGTTGCTTATTGTTGTAATTTAAAAACTAAATTTGAATAAAAATTAGTTGATGACAATATTTAATTGGAAAAATTAATGAATTCTGAAATATTATTGATAATTATTTCTGAAAGCGTCACTTTTATCAAAAAATAGGTCGAATATCGTATAAAGGTGAACGTCTTTTTGTTTCAATACCCTTCCCTCTATGGTCAACTCTCCCAATTTTTCAAATGAAACACCTTATACATTGTTGCTTTGTTGGTCTACAGAAGGATTAAAAATATGTACATACATAAGTGAAAAGTCAATAAGTTGGGAGTTAGAACGTTCTAGGGTTATCTGTCGACACTTCTGAATGATTCTCTAACGTAAATCATCTATAGATGCTGACTGAGTGGCATAAATTTTGATTTTCAGAAAACATTGCTGCAAAAAACTACCTCTGCACAATCAGTGATATTGTCTTTTGTTGGAATTAAGAGAGAAAAAGGGAGGATGAAATGAGAAAGCCAATCATTGCGATGAGGATGTTGAAAGTACGCATTGACATTTAGTGAAAAGCTTTTGACAGGGTTAATCATGAACTTAGATTACAAACCAACTGGGTATCTATTATTGAAATTCATACGATCCGACAAAGTATTTTTTTCAACTCTACTTATTTCTCCATGACAGAATGTGAACAAATCTCCATTAAAAAACCGCTTCACTAGGCAAGCGCCAATTCATTCGATTCTGCTCCTCTATTTCGGACCATGCGATCCGGAGCGTATGATTTCCATGAGATCAATTATATCGGATCACGGGCCAAGAATATAACGACGATCGCCTCATGTGATCATTCGCCATAAATCTATGCCGCTCATTGTTCAAGAATAGACGTCCTGGTGTTTCACAAGGGTCTAATTTGGGACAGTCAAACTTGACAAACGGAAATACTTTGGTCATTATTGTAAGAACAGCATTCCAGGAAGATTCGTTAGAGTTTTAAGCTCAACTTCATTCAAAAAAGTCTATTCTATACACTTTTATTAGGTATTTACTTGTCGATATACTTTTATACATAAAAATAATGGTTCAAAAACAAATGGAACCAAAATTCCATATTATGGTTGGTCTTGAAAACATTACCATACGTAGTGCATGCTTCAAATAGGCGATTGCTTGTTGTGAAATCGAAGGAACATAAAATGAGTTAGATGAAACATTATGCGGAAATAAGAAAGCTGAACAAATTGGTTTAGCTGGTTTTTAAAAGCATTACTTACATTGCTAGGTAAATTATTCTACATGAAAATATTCTGTTAGAGAGAAAATTCTGTCTATTTTGAGTTTTAACCATTTTAACAGTGAACGAATATCAAGATTTAAGGTAGAAATGGGTAATAGATTAGCACCAAACATGTTAGATACGTATAGCACTAAATAATACAATCAAGTCACCACGTTGTCTGCTTTCACTAAAATACGTTAGTTCATCTGAAGCAAAACCATAACCATAACCAAGGTCAGATAAACACATGATTGTTCATGTTCATGCTCATTTACCATGACTAGAAATTGGAATACATAGATTCCGATCCTTCAAGGTCAAGCATTTGACAACCCCTGTCAGTTTAAAGTTACATTATTGAAGACAATTAGAAAATCTAGCGACACGTGAATAAATTTGTTTTTTTAATGATTGAAGGGAAATGCGCGAAGCATTGGGATTCTAATTACATTAATGGATAATTTTCCACCCCTCTTGAAAGTATCTAACGAACCCACCAGGACTTATTTGCAATGCATTCTCGTCAGAGATAAATAAAAAAAAAACTTCCACAAATCACAGTTCGTTCTCCTCCCATTTTGCCTACGGCTACGAAGGGGCGACGAAAGGAGTTTCAGTGGAATAAAACGAATTTGTATTCTTTTGTTGGCAAATTTCATCGAATTGGTACGGCTTGTATAAGAAAACATATTTACCGTGAGAGGTAGAGCCTGTTTTTTTGTAATTCGTTGATAAGGTTATCAGAATATAAAAGGAATGTATTTGTATAGATTTTAAGAAAAATCTGGAATCTACCTTTCAGTCGATGATTTGTTGCGAAGCGGAGAAACATAAATGAGGTTTTCGAAAATTATTTTTCAGTTACCAATGCTGCTTTTAAAGAATAACAGATACAACCATGAAACGCCCGAGGGAATGCAAAATTTTAGTTTGCAATACTTCACTGGGTCATTTTTTTTGGTAAGAGGTGAGCATGTAATGTCAAATAACAAAACAATAAACTAAACATAAACCAAATATGGCAACACAGCCTCACCCCTCTACATATAGTGGTGGAAAGCGTTGCAGAAAGAACAAGATACAGACTAAGTAGAGAGGGAATCGTTAAAAAAAACCACCTCCCCACTTCTTAGAAATCAGACAGCCTGGGACAAGACGGTATGATGGAAAAGTATAACTGTTCAAAGAAATTCGTTACGGAATTAAGCAACAAGAAATAATGGGATCCAAATACCATTACCAGACTTGGAAAGAATGCCATTCAATGGTACACAGACGGCTCAAAAGCAATAGAAGTAACTGGGCCAGGAACCAAACACTCTGAAAGCTTGGGAAAAACCCCAAGTATCTTTCAAGCGAAAATCTACGCCATAAGAAAGTGCGCCCAGTTCAATATTGATAAAGGATACAGAAGACAAAGGATTAGCATAATGTCGGTCAAGCAAGTCGCTCAAGCAGCCATTAAAGCACTGAGCTCTGGTGTAATCAGTTCCAAAATGGTGTGGGAATGCCTAGACCAACTTAATGATCGAGGCGAGAACAATATAGACACCTTACTGTCGATTCCAGGACACACTGGAATAGAAGGAAATCAAATAGCAGATGAACTAGCAAAGATACCTTTCTGGGGGCCTGAACCCTTTTGCGGAATCAGTCCCAATGTAATATTGGAAGAAATAGGTAAAGCCGAGAAAAAGATAAGAAATGACCATTGGAAAGATCTAGTAGGGCTTATACAATCAAAGACTCTTCTGGATGAATACAACCTGTCGAGATCAACTGAATGCATAAGTCAAAGTAAAAGCTGAAAATAGTGGAGGGAGAAGAATGCAGATTTTGTGGCATGAAAGAAGAAACCTCCATCCACATACTTTCCAACTGCACAGCACTTGAGAATCCTAGAGCACAGCACCTGGGAGATTACTGGATGGAAGAGGAACATTAACCTAAGTTGAAGCCTGCGAATAAAATATCCTAGAATTCCTGACAAAGGTAGCTGGAACGCTACCGAAACGTCGAAATAAAAAAATAAAAAAACATTATTGAGGTTTTCATTACCAAAAAATAAGAGAAAAATAATGAATAATGCCACAAGGAACTTACAGAAGATATTTAGAAGTAAGGGGGCACAATAGATCTTTTAGGTCTCAGTGAATGTCACCCCAAAATACATACATTCAGGTAGTGCCAACTACCTACACCTGGTGAGATATTGAACAAAGTTTATGCAGTTTCTTAGTATCCTCACTATCTATAGATCGTTGGGAGTTCCCTGCGCAGCATACACATTTGAGAGTTAAGAGTCTTCCAGCAATAAAAAGGCGGAGAATAAAACCGGGCCTAGGACGGCAGGAAGTCTACACCCGCCACTGATAATAGATGTAAAACATGTTGAAACGACCAACAAGAAGAATAACCTGGAATAGCTGCTAATACGAACAAGAGAAAAATCTAATTTCGACACACAATGTTAGCTGAACTAACGATACATATTAAAATTTGTAGCAGTTTCTGAAACGCCGACCTCACGAAGGGTTGCCGTATAAATATTAAAAGACCATTAAATCTAAATGGCGACTAATTACGTTTGTACTATCACTCTTGTCTATCAAAGTTGGCTCTGAAATATTCGAGCAAAACGCAGATAAAGCCGTTTGATTAATGAAGACCATCAAATATGTGCCGGCAAACATGGATGATGGTGTATATATATATATTGAGCCCGAGGTCGAAAGGCATTTATAACTTGAAATTGGCTGATTTTTTTCATATTTGACATTTGACAAGATGCGACTAAGGGTAGTTTGCTCAAGAGAATAATGTGATTGTCTGTCTGGTTCAGATACGCTTCAATTTATCAATTGTTGGAGATATTGGTTTGTTTTTTCTGTCATTACATACAAAAGCTTTTGGTGGTTTTAATCTTATCGATATAACTAAATTATACAGGCTGCATGTATCTTTCAGTGGCATTCATTGTGCCTTTTATCTTCTACCTAGCTTCTAAGGACATATTAGCTATTTTAAAGGAATTTACCTTTTCCCTCCAGTGGTCTTCTAGATTTTGTTTGTAGATGGAGGTTCCTTCTTGCTCCACTATTTTGAGCCTTTTAAGATTCCTATTCAGGCGACAGAGAAAATATATACCTATACCAAACTCTTATCATCTCCTGCTATAATTTTGAACATGTGCTCTGGATCTGCAACGACATAACTGTTCAAGGAAGCTGGAAACTTACTACCGATGCCGTTTAAAAAGCTCATCTTGAGTTTGTTGATGGTTTAAAAGATCAATCCTTTTTGAAGGACCCTGTACATTCTAACGATTCTCCTGTAGTACATTGTTACAGTTCAGGACTTTTTTCTTGCTCTAAAGTTTTTTTTCTATGTCGATTGTAATCAATATTTATTGCATATAAAAGCAATGAACGAGAACAAGGAAAAAATCCCAAGAACCACAAAATCAGGTAACTTACATGAATCGTGAAAGAATCTCGTGAAGCGAAAAATATCTTGGAGCTTCCGCAGGAAATTCTACGTGATAGAACGCTTCGTTAACTTTCTCTGTGAAAACAAACATTTCTGAGATCACAGCCACTCTCTGAATACATGCATGAACGTTGGTTCTTAATTTAGGAAAAGTCTCCTCGCAAACAGTAGTAGCTTTTTCAAAGGTGCTAAATGAAATGAGCAATCCGTTTATTTCAGTATAATTTTGATTGAAGATATTTTACAAGGTTTTCCAATTTCGAAGAAATTGCCAAAAAATAGGACACTGGATGAATTCATCTTGAAACAGAACCGGCTTATAGTTTCATGAGAAGTACAATTTAGCTGAAAAATATTGAGATACACAGACGCATTTTGGTATTGAATGAATTACCATCAATAACCTGAATTTTTGAAATAGTTTGATGCCGATTTTATATTTCACGTTCAGACTGAAAATCTCCAGCTGGTGACATGTTTTCAAAGGAGTGTTTTTATATCCAGCCGTCCTAGAAGTCTGTTGCACCTGATTTGTCAGCCGCTAACTCACCGCTATCGTCGTCATAATGGCGCTGACTTCCAAGATCATTCTTTAGTTGGTAACCACTGAGCACTAGATCAGGCCTTGATGGGTGATAATTTAGTTATTCCCAGTTAAACGATGCGATCTGTATCTGTATCTGAAAGAATTTGAAGGGGGGGTAACCCCACAGCACTTGGGCGACAATTGGGCCATTGTGCATCCTTCTGAGGTTCAGACTTCCTTCTAGCTCGTCATCCAGCCTACTTGTTTGAAGTAGACGATAACGTCGCCGGAAGTAAGCTCTCTTATGCTGGCTTGTGTTAGTCTGTACTCACCGAATACAGAAAAGCTAAATTGAGAGAGTGTCGGACAGTCACAAAGAATGTGTTCGACAGTTTCATCTTCCTGTTTACATCCTCTACAAAGTGAAGTGTCAGACAGACCCAGTCAGTAGAGGTGTTTTCGTAGATGGCAATACCCGTGGCTCTCCAAAGGTTTTGTCTTTTCATAGTCACGTATTTTTTGGCTACTTTCCTGTCCGGATATTGCAGTAGTTCCTTGGCAAGCCTGTAACCTTCTGCATCGTCCCATCTACCCTTAAACTTTTCAAGGGAGTGTTTCATTATTAGGTCAATCATAGCTGACGCCGACAGACCAATGAAAGTGCCAGGTCCCAAGAGTTTTTGGGAGGCTGCTCCCTTGGCTAGTGAGTCGGCAATGCAATAGGATCACTATTGACATGTTGTTTGACCCAATACCTACAGATTTTCTGTGGTGCTTTAAATTGGTTCCTCTTCGCCGAAGCCTTATTTGACAGTAGTAGCATACAAAACGATCTTTCCTGGCCAATTCTCATCTTTCCTCTCATGACACTCGTTCTCCTTGGCTGGATAGATAAAGGTGGTCTATCAAGATTGGATTGGTTCACAAATACTTTCCAGGGATTCGTAAATTACTTGCTAAGTTGGATTTGCGTTACTAAAATGATCAGCTGGTTAATTGCTGATTATTCTAACGGGAGGTCTATGCAATACTTGCATGTGCAGGGGCTGATAATATGAGAGCCTACAACAACAGGCAGATCAGGATCTACAGTGACAGTCAAGCCGCCCTTAAAGCACTTCAGAGCTATAGGGTGACATCTCGGCTAGTATGGGAATGCGGCGAAGAACTTAGAAGACTGGCGACTCGGAACAGTGTGAGGACGCACTGGAGTGGGTCCCAGGTCATAAAGGAATCGCAGGCAATGAAAAAGCTGACGAACTCGCAAGAGTAGGATCGTCAACTCTGATGAACGGACCCGAACCTGCTGTGGGTATCACCAGATGCTTAACGAGGTCATGGTTAAAAAGGTGGTTGAAAGAACAACACAATAAACACTGGAAGAATGCGACTAGGCAAATACATGGGAAGAAATTCATGAAAGAAAAAGTAGCGAAAGAACTGCTCTCAATGAGCAGGAACAAACTACGCACTATAACAGGGCTACTTACGGGACACTTTCCCACCAAGGAGCACCTAAAAAAATAGGGCTGTACAACGGAGACCTTACCTGCAGAAGATGCAAAAAGGATACCGAAACAGCTCTGCATATACTATGTAATTGTGAGTCGCTGGACCACAGTAGGCAGAAACGGTATGGCAGAACCCAAATGACTCCAGAAGAGTTCTACAACCAACCAGCAAAGAACCTGTATGATCTAATACTGGGAACGGAATGGCTGAATAGGTTGTAGTCAGAACACTAGGAGTATCCACAATAAGCCCAGGAGGCTGAGGTGGTACCAGTGAAGGGACGGCTCCTTGAAAAAAAAACGGGATGAAGACTCCAAATCAACAAATCTGTTGCATTATGAATAGAAGGAAGAATGTACACAACACATTCTATAGCAGTGCAAATTTTGCGGTAATCTGCGACGAAAAGCTACTGGCGGAGAGTGTGTGAGAGAGAGTCGGGATGGGAGAAGTATTATTGATGAAGTGGACCACAGTACTTTTGGTGGAATAGACGATAGGATGAAATCTACTATATTAGAATCGATTGATTTTTGACTGCTCCTTTGATTATTTATGTAACTTTGTGGTACCATTGTATTAAAATGTATTCATTAAAATGTCTTTTCAGTTTTTCATGTTTAATAGAATTCTACCTAAAACTTCAAGCTCACCTTGTACAGAAAGACCCGCTTAAATCCGCTCAAGCTTAATCGTCATTAGACCATTGTAACTGTACCCTTTTCTTCAGACAGATTATCGTATTTAATTTAATAACGCCTCACTGAACAGCCAAGACACTATCAGTAACGTTAACTCCTTGATTAAACGAACGATTGATTAATCCCCACTTGATTAATGTCTCAGTTCGGACTTACGACAAGGAAACAATATCTTCAACAACATTTATACATCGCACAATAGATATATGTGTCGATCGAACAACTGTGTTGGATTGAATATTCTATTTAAATTTTATTTATCTGAAAATATTAAGGAAGGAGGCTGTTTGGGTGTTCCAAGATGAACTTCTTTATAAGCAAGGTTTCTCCCATTTCTTAAATTAATCATTTGTACAAAAATATAAATTTTTCATAATAAAAATTAAAATGGCAACCAATCAATAATCTACAAACTATTTTGTCTGTAAAATCGAATCGAATGTATAATAAATGAAGACCGGAGATGTGATGCAATTAAATCCCGACTATGCATTGGAGTTGCGAAAGTTTCTGAGTCGTAGGAAGTTTTTAATCAAAGAGCCGGCGAGCGCCGTGATTCAATTCTGAGCCGCAGAAGGCTCCATTGTCCTCTTTGGTGTTATGCAGCCTCTTGCATGCGAACTTAAAATTACGTTGTTATCAAGTTAGGTGGCCTTTTCTCATGCCCGGCTGCTCCAATGCTATTCCCATCAAGTCATTTCAGAGAGAATACTCCCATTGTCTGGCAAAAATTAATATCCATTTTCTTTCTCTCCTATAGCTGATAAGGTGTTTCCAAGTAACCCAGATAAAATTCTAAATATAGGTC
>CAJUYG010000026.1:479427-536798 GCA_910591675.1 Galerucella calmariensis | reverse complement strand
TGATAAGGTGTTTCCAAGTAACCCAGATAAAATTCTAAATATAGGTCCTTAATTCAACATGAATAGAGCGTATTAACAGGACATGAAAAAGGATTCTGTGTTGGCTCAAATGAAGCTCGTTTTACATTGAGAAAGTTTGAATAAAAATTCAGATTAATATAAAATAATTTCCATTTATTCCTTTTAAATTAAATTTTGAATAAAATATATCCTTCGCTTCAAGGATAATCAGAAAGTTACCTTGCAAAAAATTTGGTTAGTTGAGCATTTTTTTGGATACTCCTGTTTTATTCTCCAAATGAATCAAACTACACTCGATGCTCTGGCAAAATTACCTTGCCCCATTGTTACTAAGCAAACCTGAAAGCCTTGAAGAGCCGCAATACGATGATTCCTGAAAAGCTCCAGGTCTGTGGCAAGTTGAGATTCATGACTACTGTCCGTTCGCTTACTAGTCCAAGAGCTAGTAACGCACGTTTCATGAAGTGTTTGATGCACCTTGAAATTTTCATATTTAAAATATATTGTGTGGAAAAGTAGATGTACCTGTGTTGGCTTTACCCACCCTGGGACACCAGTGCGCATATGACCCAAAAAAATTGCTTGATTCAGCAGCCAACAACCAGTAATTGAAAGTTTAGGTAATTTTAAAAATACAACTATTTTGGCAGACAGTTTTGAAGGGGTTTATATTTAATAAATACACCCCAAAGTCGATTTTTTTTATACAATTTGAAGTGTTTGATTCTTGTCTTGATTAAATACAAAAACAAATAATTACAAAAAGCCAGACACTTCTTCCGGGGTTTAATTGCCGTCAAACATGTAAATAAATATTATTTATAATAGAAAGAGATAGACTGTGTATGACGGTAGATGGAGTGAGAGCACTTTTTTGGGTCATATTTTTTCACACCTTCTTAGGATGCGCACTGGTGTCCCAAGATGGGTCAAGCCAACACAGGTATATCTAAGTCTCCATACTATATATTTTAAATAAAAAAACTTCAAGGTGCATCAAACACTTCATAAAACGTGCGTTACTAGCTCTCCGACTATGCGTTCGTTTGCGCACTTGCTGAAGTCGATTTTTGATTTGCACAGCTGTAGTATGACAGATTTTTTAATACGATCAAACGGTCATCCCGAGCTCTGCGGTAGAGACCAGTCCTTGTAGTCTGGTGTAAGTTCCAGTTTTAATTGGATACATGATGCTGCTGGGCAACATATCGCTCACTTCTTACATCTTCTTGTTTTTCAAAATTTGTCTATGGAACTAAGTATTCTCAAACTGTCCAATTTTCCGATAAATAAACTTGTGAAGTTAACCTCACTTATTTTTAGCAGCATGTTTTCGTAATATTTCAAGTTCTTGTAAAAATTGTTGGAAAATGGTGTTTTGCATGAAAAATATATAGTTACGACTTTGGAAATGGAGGCAATGGAATAGTGCATTCGAATCGTATTATGCTTTAATGTTGGCGGTCTTCGACAGATGCGTCCTTTCTCAGTTCCACCATTCCTTTCAATTTCAATTTTAGAACAATACACAGAACATGAAGATTTATTCATCGATAGTCAGCAGACATTTGTCTAACTACACTCAAATTGAATTTGCAGCGAGTTCTTTTTTGTATCACAAAATGTTTTATGACTACTTGAAAAATAAATTTCGAGTGGAATAAATTGGTTTATGCGGAATCGTTAATTATGTTAAAGAGAAGATAATTGAAATGGAGATAGAGAAGGAAAAGTAAAATACTTTCAACCAAATTTAAAAATTGCAAGCGCGAGATCCTTTTTAAAACCGCTTAAGCCATATTATGCCGTATTCGTAAAGAATTCACGGATTGTGGAGATTATTTCAGACGGTATAAAATATAGAGAATTACTTGGTTGAATAAATACTATTTTAATCTGAACTGAGAAAAATCGTTCACTGTTTAGGATTCCCGGAAACTCCAATATTCTCGCATGTGTATTCATTTCATTCAGGAACTTTCTATCCCTAAACAACCTGCCACTGCGAGCAGGTGAATGATTCAATCCCGACACATATTTCCAAGTTTTGTCGGTCTTTTTATCCAAAGCCAGTTAACGACAGAGAAATATATCACAATTTGAAAAGCCACTGTCCACAATCCATAATTGTATAGTAACCGCTGTTTTTCGTGTACGCGTGTCGTACGGCTGAGTGATGTATTGCCCAGTTTCTGATTGCCTTCCAGGAAAGGATTATCACCTCAATGATCTACGACAATAGCTTGAGTCGGTGGTATTTGTATTAGGTTATCTTTATTGAAGATGGATATTTATAGGAATTGAATTAAAGTTTACAAATATTGGATTTATGTTGTAATTCATTCACCGTCTCATTAACCTAGGTTTTCTCTAAAATATATTAAATGTCTAGGTACTTGCTTGGCTCCAAGTTGATAAAATTTTAATGATACTTTAATTTAGTGCGATTGGTATGATTAAGGCAGCTCGACTTTTTACTTTTTAGACATCAATGCTCGTCCAAATCGTGCCAGAGTACCTATCAAAGCATTTGACACTATTAATCGGTTCCAGTTGACCTAGAAAGTTCAAATTTGGCATCCAAATAGGTAGTTAGGTGGATACAAAGGAATAAATCTGTGGCAGCCGCGCTCATAAGCGCGAGCGCCGTTTTGTCCGGTTGTTTCTCGATATCTTACCTATAATGTTGCGATTTATGCTTTGAAATACACTTATTCATAGCAACATAAATTATATACTGAAGTCTTAGATTTGATTGGTTAGTTTTCATGTACGAATTAAATTATAGCCTTAGCCAGTTCTAAAGCTGTGAGTTCTCATTTTATTCTTTCGAAAATTTGGCTTGCTGGTAGAGACTAGCCAACAAACATAGGGCTCTTCCATGACTGTTTTAGTAGGTATTTAATAATAATTAGTATATTCAAACTAGACAAGTGAGACCTTAGGCTTCAGTATATATTCATGTTGCTATAAATATATGAATAAATTTCAGGACTGACCATTGAACTTGGCACTCCTTTAGAGGTCAACATAATATGCAACTTGGCTCTCATTTCACATTTATGTTTTTGATGCGATCATTGTTCACCCTATACCTTCAAATACTGAAGATAAAAAACCCTTGTATCGAGTGGGCTCTCCGATTCTGATATAGGAAAATTTTCAACACTCAACCGAGCTTCGTTATCTTACGTTTCTAGCATTTATAAACTTCCAAGATATTTGAGGTAAGTTGAATAGGGTAAATATTAGTTGAAGACTTCGAAAGGAAGTTTATTAAGTACGAATGAGTATTTCTAGAACTTGAACTATAGAAACTTTAGTGATATAAAAAGCACCTACACTAAGAGAAATTGAATAAATACTCTTGAACATGATATTACGCTGATTAAACAAAAACTTTTGAAGTGAAATAGACAAGATTCATGAAACTTTTGATGTTGTAAAATAAATTTAATTAGTAACAGAAATTATAAAACAGCGCAAGAAAGATCTGCTTTCTAGGAAAATTAATTAACAAGAGAGTGATATGAATAAATTATAGTTTGATCCCATAGCCTTGTTACTTTTTTTTTCTACACTCTAGGAGACGAATTGAAATATCATCTAAGTTTGTTTTGTTCCGTGACACTGATTTAAGACAAAATGAGCACTATCTAGACTGGAATATCTCCCTTCGGGATTATTGTGTAATAGATCTATTGTAGAGACGTCATTTGACATTGCCTATTAAACAAGACAAGAATGAAACAAAAGAGCTAGGGTGGAATTTTCGTGTAATGGGAAATCAACCAGATGAACAATTATATTACAAGAGGGAGAATATGATGATGTACTGAATGATATTGTTATCGATAAATTAAATCAAGTTTTGTTATTAAACAGTTAGTCCAGTAAATGAAGGCGAAAAATACCGTCAACATGGGCATCTGGTCCAGCAAGAAATTTTTTTTTGCAGGTAATAGTAGGTACATACCTCCAAAGTGTCATGTGCCTGAAATTTGTGGGAGGGTCGGAAAATGGCTCTAGAGATCCCGAAAATCCGTTTTCCGCCGATATTTCCCGAACTGCGATCCCTAAAGAATTTTTGTTGAGACAAAATATGAAGAGCAGTTCATTACCTACAAAAGTTGTCCCTACGATTTTTTTCGTTACACCAATATTTTTTGCAAAAATGGTGGTTGAAAAGTTCGCAGTTTTCTGAAACTTAAAAACTGACGCTTCTAGCCCAAAATCTGTGATGAGGGACCCTGAAAATACACCAATTTCTATATTTAGACCTCCAGGCATCTATGGTAGATGGCGCCACCTTGCATTTTCGCAACCGCGAAATAATTAAGGCCATGAAAAGAAACATGAAAATGATCGATATCTTACCCACTCTCGGGGTCAAAAAAGTTATCGTTTTCTTTAAAATTGAGACCCTGGCCTGCTTTTATTGGACAGAGCAATCAATATTTTCCTGTGTATTTTCCGGGAAGAATTTTACTGTAAAGAGAAAAAACTGCTCGAAAAAACTCAGAAAAATAGCTGTCTTCCCTCAGAAAACTGGAAATTTCCCCGATTTTTCTGAAAACCCAGGGGTCTGTGCCAAAAAAATTGAACCTTTCTCCCAATATTAATTATAAGCGGGTTTGACAGTTAATCATTGAGAAATTCCCGATAAACCAGAGCGCTCGGGAAAACTCCAGAAATCCACAAAAATCGCCTCTTGGAAAACACATTTTTCAAAAAAATACGGGCGAATTATTGGTAGCATTGTTTCGGAATAAATAAACTACCCCCCAAAGAACCATTATCCAATAGGATTGGCTGTAATAACTCTTAGTGAAAAAAATATGAATAAATCCATGGAAGCATTGAAAAATCTAGCAAAGACGAATTTTGGCCTGGTTTTCCAATGACCCAGGAGCACGAATTAAGTGGATAAAAAAGCGCCTTAGTAGCCACAGATCCCTTCTTTCACCCGCACTTTGATTCATTAAAAAATATTGATTTTGACGCGAGGACGTCTTGCCCTCAGAGCGTGCTCTCTATAAGCCGGCCTGGAGCTCAATTTTGGGTCGCCGTTCGGGCCATTTATCTCGAAAACTATCTAATTTTTCGAAAAAATGCTAGGGATCATTTTTGTGGGTAAGGAACTGCTCTTTATTTTTCGACAGAACAAAAATTCTCCAGTGGTCAAATATCGGCAGATATCGCGGGAAAACGGATCTTCTGGAATTTCAGAGACATTTTCCCACCCTTCCACAATGGTCAGGTACCTGACATCTTGGGAATTTAATATGCCTACCATAACCTGCACATTAAAAAAAAATTGCTCTTGCTGGACCAGTTGCCCATGTTGACACCTTCGTTTACTGGACTAAGTAGGAAATTGGGAAATATTTACTTAAAATGAATAGTTTACTTGAAAAAAATGTAATATCTTCATAATTTCAAGTGTATCATTAAAGTCAAAGGTACAATACCAACGAAATTAAAATGGAACCAACTTCCAACTTTAATGAGCCCAACGCAATAAGAACATGAATCGATTCACAAATAAAAGAAGTTTACCAAAAAGCCAAAAGATTCTTAAATTATTGGATAGTCTGGTAGCACTGACATCTTTAGCATGTTCCTGTATCAGTTCTAGACTAATCTGGGACTGTCTACAAAGCCTCTTAACCCTGGCAAACCATTAAGTGGGTCGTGGGGCACCAGCGTATTGTAGGCAGACACCCCACCAAAGCTAAGCTCAGCAGGTGCCGGATGAGGAAAGTGACGATATTACTCCCAAATGTAGGAAGGAAACTGTCTGTTGGTTGTGCATGGAAGATTGAAGAAAAGACTCCTAGGATTGGAGTTCCCAAAGGAAGATTCCTCCAAGAAGGACCCAGGCTTAGTCTCCTAGAAGAAGAAACGGCAGAACACATTCTATGACTATCTAAGAAGGACCCAGTGAAAAGACAGTTGGGCCCGATAAAGTACAATCAAGAGCACAAAAAATCTTGAATCCTCTAACTAGTGGTGCCGAATAAATCAATCAAGATGGCATATTACTTGATGCGAAAATGCTTTATACTATCGTTATCGGAAAAAGGTTTAACAATAAGAATAGTTCAATTTTATATTTCTTGGTCTATTTAATAAAAAACTAATACCTAGTTACTGTCAACAGCCGTTTTCCACTCGAAATCCCCGAAGTAAAATAAAATAAAAATTATAAAGTTCTTAGAAAACTGTCGACATCAAAGAGCTCAACAAGAAATCACAAGCTGCTGATCAATATTTACACAAAACGGAGAATGCAGTGACGGGGTATGATATGTATTGAGAGATCAGATCGTTTTCTTAATAAAATATGTACTGAATACTGAATACTGTAACACGCTAAACAGTATTAACGTATGGATAAAAGTGTATGTCAAAATAACGTTTCTATTTATTAGCGGAACCCAAAACAAAGCTTGCGATGTCTCTCTGAATACTAGACTAAAAATGGCTATTTAATATTTCACTGGAGTGGATACTTCAATGAATCTGAGTAAAATAGTTATAGGTAAAGATTCATTGATGTTATTAGAGAGTAATTGGAAACACGAATTTACTGCCTTGCATTAATTGTGATGATCTTAAAAAAATAGTGCTCGACCTTAAAACAGACTTAAAATTTGGAGTTATTGAAACATGAAACTCCATAATGACATTATATTAAGGTAGGTACATTGTTTTTAAAAATATAACCTTACTTTCTTAAAGTACATACGTTTTTTTCTTCATTGGAAAATATTCATTATTATTATTATGTTATATTCATTTGATCTATTAATTTTTATTGAGTATTACTTTTCGGTTCACATTTTTTTCAGTATTGAAACTAATTAAGGATGGAGGATATTCTACAAGTAGCCTTTTTTTTTATTCTGTTGGCAGACAACAACGATGAGGGAATATACATAATTTTATTTGACAGGTGGAGAACGGATAATTTAAAACTGTGAAAAAAGTTAGGTTGAGTCCAGACCAGTTGTGTCACAGATGACACAGATCACCTACAAATTGTGACATATAAATATGAAACATGAATAAAGTAGGGATAGTGCCCTGCAATAATCGCGCACAAATAAGGACAAGCACTAACCTCAATAATGTTTCCCTTATTGAAAACATCAAATGCGAATGTGTATATGTCACTATAAGGACAGCACTATTACTGCTTGACCTTATAAAAGTTCCAATAACTCTCTATTTACTGTCTCTGCCTTTGCCTTATACATAACGCGCCAAGCCTCTCGAATATTCCGAGTCTCTAATAGGTATGTTCCAACCGCAGTCAGGAACTGTCAGAAACGATCAGAGAATAGTCGGCCATTGCAACCACTGATAGGAATTACACGAACGTAGCTCGTTCTTTGGTATGGCTAGTTATTCTCTGATCGTTTCTGACAGTTTCTGACTGCGGTTGGAACAGACCTAATAGCTCATTCTATGAGGTCGAGACTGCTACACATTTGCCAGAGCAATCGTGAATAGTTTTCCACGTTTGGATAGCAAAGGAGGTGGGACTCGTAAATATATTAAGGTGGAAATAAGTCTAAGTGTACGAAGGCTGTTAATTAATGGGAGAAGTAGGAAAACATTACAAAAGTAATTAAATAAACGTGACATTGACTAGCTATTAAGTAAATTGTTGAGAGAAATAAAAATTTTGATATATTCAAAAAAAACATTCTTCTCTGTCACTGGCACACAGCATTAAAATATATTGGTTGACCCTTTGCTCCATTGCTCGACTGTTACCAATTTATAGAAATAGGTTAAAGTGGCTTGCACCTTCGAAAGGATCTACCCGATTCATATTTCATAATTTTTCTCTGAAACCCTGGCCATTAACCCACTTTGGAACGGTCACGTCTGGCAAACATACACTACACTGTCGCATATGGGACGAAACGCCGGATACACTCCACCAACAGTAACAGAGAGGGTGATTGTTTGAGCTCAGTATATAAATTTTTAAATCACGGAAAAATGTCCACACGTATTGTTTGTTCCATATCGAGATTGAGGAGATTACGTATGTTGATTATTTGATACGTTTGAGTGTGAAAAAATTACAAGAAACAGGATACAAAATCTCGATTAACAGGTGAGCAAATGAAAACGGCTCTCGGCTATTTAGTTTTGGAAAATATACTTAATTAAGGAGCAAGAGAAAAGTTCACTTCGCATACTTCGAAAAATTATGCTAACTACTCGAGTATTCGAGCAGTTTTTTAATACAGATATATATAAACGGAGAAACGCCGAAAAAAAATTCGTTTCTCCTTTTCTTAGAGATGCTACAACGCAACCAGTATTTATCTAAGGAAGTAATTAAAAAAAGTAACCCAACTAATGATGCTCGATTTCTGCAATCTCTTTATCGAGAGTTCGCGAGTGTTTGCTCTCGACGGGATTTGCAATTTTCGAGACGGTAAGAGATTTCTTTTGGATTCTGAGCACGTAAATATACTCGTTATTTACACCGGGGTCAGAACTATTGAACTTTCTTTCGCTAAATTAATCCTCGGTGGGGTCTAGATTTAATTTTAATTTTTCCGAACTTCAAAAAAATCTTGTTAACGTTACGAGAGCTGTTCTGGACTTTTCTCTTAATACATTGAACCACGAATTTAGACAAAACACATTTTGAAATATTCTCTCTAGAGGGTATTTCTAAAAAATTCAAATTGATGGATATCCAGCTCCTCCTCACTATATTTTAGTTGCCAAAGACTCGGCAGGCTTGGGCGATCCAAAAGCAAGCTTGCCTGGCTTCAAAGCTAGCCATGAGGACAACCCCAACGGCTGCACTAGCAAA
The DNA here is from genome assembly GCA_910591675.1 of Galerucella calmariensis. NCBI lineage: Eukaryota > Metazoa > Arthropoda > Insecta > Coleoptera > Chrysomelidae > Galerucella > Galerucella calmariensis. The sequence continues at coordinate 527,929 of CAJUYG010000026.1, read as the reverse complement.
TTTGCTGTCCTGCAGTCAGGTAAATCACTATTAGATTGACAAGAGGACCACTGCAACCCATTGGCTTATTGTACTCTACTCCCACATTTTGTCCACCCATTAAGCTATCCCCGTACATTCGAGTAGACGATATAGGTCCATTGGATGTATGCCATATACTTCAGGTGTCACATTGGCTTCTCCGAAGATTGTTTGTTTCCTCGAGTCCAGTGCCTCACAGTCATATAAGATGTGGGTTACGGTCTCGGCCTCCATGCGACAGTCTGCAGCTGAGATCCCCGTTATATAACCCTATTTTATGCAGGTGATCTTTTACCGCGGCATGACCCGTTAGATAACCTGTAATATTTCTTAGCTTATTCCTACTGATATTCAGTAGTTCTTCGGTCCATTTCACACGTGTCACCTATGAAGGTTTTTCTGTGTACCTGCTTTGGAATGTTCCTCCACTGAAATCTCTGTTGGCTTTGTACCCATTTCTGTATTTTCCCTCGGACTACCTTCTTTGTGGTCCCAAGAGCTGGTTCTGGTCCAACATATGCTGTTGCTGATCCTATTCTCGCGAGTTCATCAGCTTGTTCATTTCCAAAAATGTTATTTCCCGGCACCCACACTAATCTTACTTTAATGTGGTCTGCTAGTTCTTTCTGGCAATTTTCTACCAGTCTGGATGTTACCTTGCGGCTGTTTAAAGCTGCAAGGGCTGCCTGGCTGTCAGTTAGTATGTTTATCCTGTGAGTGACAGTGTCAGTGAGTCCCACAAGAGGAAAAGTGAAAAAATTCCTATTCTTTAGTCAGTGCAAAGTGAATTTGAAAGATTCTAGTATTGTGATGCCTTTTGGTCGAAATATTATTTATTAATTATTTAAATTATTATTATGGTATTATTATGAATAAAGACATAAATTCCCTTGGAGCTAATTTCAATAAAGCATGAATCGTTTACAAATATGAAATAGAAAGGTCGCACGTAGGAAGTCAAGTTCAGAGCGTGAAATAAACATAAACAGAATTGTTTATATTTACTAAACGGTGAACTTGACTCGTCGGATAAATATGTTAACGATAGTGTTTTAACATTCATTCTAAATTCATTCTAAAACATTCTAAATAAATTCAAAATCAATTCTAAATATATTATATGACATTCAAAATGTATTCTATTCATCGTAATCATTTTAATTAATATTCTAATTAGTACTAGTAATAAGTGAGTAAATGTATAATAGTAAAGTAAGGTAATAAAGAGAACATGTCCCAGTGATTCCAGTAGTTGTTTTATTCCTGTGAGATGACACACCAAGTGACCAGCAACACCACCTAGTCAGAGGCCCTTCCACACTTCTAATGCACCAAGTATCCATAGTAGGATACATACATTACAGTATGTTTTCTTTTCCATCTGTCTAAAATCACATTAAGTATCTATAGTTAAAGCTTGAAACAAAAATAAAAAATATCCATTCCGCTTCCATCAGTAAATTTCACCAGCTGCCAGAAACACTTTCAGTAGAAGATACGTTCAAGCTCAATTAAACCTTTTTGGTGTTCACTACAGTGTTCAGTCGTAACTACAAGAAATAATTTTTAATTTTGTGTTGCCGAACATAAAACAAACATTTCTATTACGAGATTGCTATCTTTAAAACGAAATTCTAACAGTTGTACATATAAAAAGAAAACAGTTTGTTGAATTACGAGCTTTTATAAAGGTACACTGGGAAAAGTGATTATAAGATAAAGTTGTTTTGACAGTTATTGAATAAAAGAAAACTTACGGAACGGTTCTTGAAATAATGGATAGAAGGTAAGTGTCCTTATTGATAAACTGGCTTATCTCTCGAGATTCAAATATTATAACCAAAGCGATTAAAACAACTCGAGTTTATGTTGTATCAACTGAAAACGAGGCAAGAAATGTCATAATATTGCACATTGACGAAGGAACAACAGCTCTGGAAGCTCTATTTCAAAATGAACTATCAGCAATAGATTTCTGTGCTCAAGAGTACCTAAAAAAATGCGGAAAGAATAAGCACTTCGATAGGTACCTTTAACTTTAATAATATGCTGGCCAGCGATCGCGTATGGCTTAGAAACAACGGTAATAAACAAAAGAGAAGCAGAGGACTTAAAAATCATAGAAAGAAAGATTCTTAGAACGATACTGGGGCCGAACATAATAGAGCTAGGGAAAGGAGACTCAAAACTAACAAAGAAATAGAAAGCGAGTTAAGCAATGCGACAATCGTGAAAGATATAAAAGCATAACGCCTAAAATGGGCAGGACATATTATGAGACGGAAGCCTGGAGAAATGGTAAGGAGAATAACACAATGGACTCCTCTATGGCCGAGAAGAAAGGGAAAAGAAAGGGAAAGAGAAAGTTGGAGGAATCAGATAAAAGAGGATACAAAAAGGATGGGAATCAAATAGTGGAGAGAAAAATGCAGAACTACAGCAGAATGGAAGAAAATAACTTTTAAAGCCAGGACAGACAAGAAATTGTAACAATAAGGAGTGAAAAGGGAGTAATCCACCCCAATGGATGGATATAAAAGCATATTAGCGTTAGCCACAATCTATTATATTTAAGGGCTTGATGATGATGATGATCTATAGGAATATCACTTGTCATATTTCTAGTTAACTGTATAACACATGCGTTTCATGTGGGTGGAACATTTTCAGATGTAATACTGGATTTTAGCTGATGTCACATGTCTTCTAGTGTTGATTTTGAAATAATGTAGGTGAATCCGTGTGGTCCATATTTTTGACAATGGTATCTAAACGTATTCTTTTTCGATATTGAACGCTGTTGAAACTTGTGAGAGATCAGGTTTTTTGTACGATTATTCTTAACTGCTACTTCTATATTCCCGATGAGTCCACAAAACCCTTCGCTGTAGTCATAGAAACATTTTTTCCACATCATTCATTCACCATTTGTTGACTGACGTCAGTCTCTGCCGCACCGACTTGTTGGAGTCGTCAGTGGCACATTAAACATTTCACATCATTGATCATCATATTTAACAACTGAAATTCGGTACTACTAGAAATTTTTTCAATTTCTGACGTAGTCAATAGTATCATCAAATTCTGAATTGATTTCTATTTAATCGTCTATTTCTCTGATTTTCTTTGATAATTTGCTGTAACCCCTTAAGATCTTCAATTTTTTGAGGTTTAGCTGTCATTTTGTAAACCACCACGCATCATCGGTCTAATGGTTGATGAGGTAGTTTTCCCAATGATTTCAACAAATTATTAAACAACCTCTTTTATTCAAATGTATATGTTTTTAAAAAAAATTTTGTTGGTGTAGACTAGTTAACCGAGTGAAATTTTTCTTATCATTTTCTTTTCCAGACCACCCCACTGACTTGCGAATCGACATTCATTTCAGCAATTTCCAGTGTTAACGGCTTTAAACGTTGTTAGGATCATTAGAGTGAATTATTGCCCCCTTTTCTGCGATTATATTTTGATAGAAGAGGGTCTTGCGATGCGTTACTTTAGATGGGGGTTACCTAAATGGAGAAACTGAGCTACTCAAATTAAATTACTTTATGTTTCGTTACATATTCTGATTATAAATTGGTGTTAAACTAGGGACGGAGTCATTATCATTCTATATCGTTATTAAATTACATTCGAATTATGTTTAATTTTTCGTGTGATTGTTCTTTGAAAAAGCATAATTAATTAAAAATACAGTTAAGTGTTAAGTATTAAAAACATTATAGATATTATTCGGACTCTTCCAAGCCTTTAAAAGCTTGAGACATATTTTAACCTTGTAATGAAACCATAGTTTTCTGTGAAGCACCTTCTGAAAGAGGTATCAAAAATATTTCAAATAATTGTGCAAGTACGGTTCCTATTTAAGTGTTAAATGTTCTTTTCCTTGTAAGCAAAAGGCATTACCGAAAAAGTAAGTCTAGCGAGAATTATAAGAAAAAAATGGTTGTAGCCTACATCAGGTCTTTCAGTGCCTGAAAGTTTTTATTTGAAAATAACTGCTGTACAAATCAAAAACAATTTTATATAATGTTAGTTAGTAATTCGCTTTGCATTTGAGTGTAACTACGCTGAATACTAATATTTATGTGAGCCCATAATTGGTTTTGTAAATTGATAGGTAGCCTCTGATAAATAAATTGTTGTTATTTTGGTCAAAGCGATTGAGCGCGATTACATCAGATAATTTAATTTTATAGAATTTAAGGGAAGAGAGCAATTTGAATAAATGAATCAATTATGCGGCCGAGGTTAATGAATGTAATTGCCTTCACCCAGAGCTGTTATTATTTTTGGTATTTTCAACCGCTTTTAGCATTATAGCCCAGTGGCCTATGCAGCCGGTCTGGTTGAGCCCTCACAATATTATCTTGAATAATTTGGAAAAAAGACAAACTATACTGCACTGTTTTTGTTTGATCAGGGAGTTGAACATAAGCTATCTGTTATTTACAAGGGAAGTTTTAAAAACATTATTTTTCATTAACAATAATTATCACATCGGAAACTTAGGGACTGGCGTGGAAAAGAAATGCGTTACAGAAAAATTATTCTTATCTCAAGTTTCCAACAAAATTGTTTTGTGGTTTTAGCGCTTTGGCTCGAAAGAAGTGGAATGTCCTTAGAGATTTCATTAAATATTTATCAAAACAAGCTCTGAAGTTCTTTCGCAGTTTAGTCAACATCTGCTACATAAACTCGACTCGATATATGTGAAATAAATAAAATCCTATAAGAATCTTTACTTGCGGAGTGACATCACATGTTTTTGACGCTAAGAAGCTTTCTGGAGAAAATAGCTTTTCTAACGACGACTGTAATTTAATGTCATATTCCATTGTGCTGTTTCATTTCCTTTTCCGACCAGATTTCATTATTATAAATTACGTCGGATTCCTGGAGAAAATTTATTTATATTAATAAACACTCAAAGAAGCTTCATTTGGACAGATAAAGAGATTTTTGAGATGGTTCTGCTTTAATACGAATTAAAATGCCATTATTTTTGGTTGTGTAATTATTATTCTCATGTTAAATATGTATAACGAAAACATAGTTGAAAACATCAGAAGTGGATATACCGGACAAAAAATTGAAATATTCACTGACAGCCCGGTTAAGAACTGTTAAGAATCCCTTAACATCCCAACTAGCAAAATGGAATTCTAAGAGGACTGAATTGTTGTATAACAGTCGAATAGCGTTGTTTTAAGAACTGTTTGTTTTTATTAAGCCTTTTGTTGCGATAATTTTGTTTTTTAAAGAACATTGTTGTATTAACTGATTCTATAGTGACCTTGATAGTGACTTATACAATTGCTATAGCACATTATACGATCATTTCTTTTAAAATGATATAATACCTTATAAGCAAGTTTATACAATATCAAAAATATCATTGTATAAGACTTTTATACCTATTGTATAAGAGTTATATTATATACGTTACACAAGCTTGTCTTATTGAAGCTGTATAATGTTGTATAATAAATATTGTATAGCATTCAATTGCGTTGCATTATAAAACACTTTTTAGTTGTATAGTGCCTAAATATTCTTCGTTATAAAACAGTTATCGTATACCGTTCCATTTTACAATAAAATATTGTTTAAGGTATTTCTTTGGGATAAAATTGTTGTATAATAAATCACCATGTTTAAATAAACAATTCTTGTACTGCTATCGCCGCCATTATGAGCAATTGAGTTGGAAACATGAAACTATATTGAAAAATGTGACTTTATCATTATTTAGAGAATTATATTGTGAAATAATATTCAGATGAAGTCATAAACTATTGAAATCATGAAAAAGAGTATTTTAGGATTTTATATTTTATTATTTTTTTTTTAAGTATCTACTTGAAAGTTAACCAAAATTGAAGGGCTTTATTTTCTTGCCAAATATATACCTATAATCTATCAGTTAAATTTGGGGCGCATCAAAATTTGTGCTATTAAACCATCCAAATGAAATTATTTTTACTATCAATGTCCGCCCAAGCGGCCCAAGTCGTTTTGATAAGTCTCCATTTCTATAAATGGGATGTAGGATGCACGTTCAAATTGAAATATAATTTGGTTCTGATATTATTCACTAAAAAATGAAATGCTTTAATAAACTACTATCAAATCATTTTTTAGTAGCTGTATAAATGATTATAAAACAGTCGATTAAGAGTTGTATAAATGTGTATTAAACAGTCATATAAGAGTTGTATAAACTTTTAATGGAACTGTTATACAACCAAACAGTTGTATAAAAATGGGCCATTTTTAGTTGTATAAGGCTCATTTGATTGTTTTGTAGACCGTTATAAGAATTTCAGTATCCTATAAGATATATCTTGTAGCTGTTTATAAAAACCTTATAAAATTTAAATTGCTACTTGGGATGCTGGCAAGGGACAACAATGCGTCTTTGGTCTGGTGGACAAAGACGACACAAAAAAAATGCAATGATGAGACTAGGCTAGGTGCAAGTACTTGCTTGTCTCAGTATTTCAGGGTGTATGAGAAGCACGCCAACGGCAGCACTAGAAGTCTTATTTGGCCTTCCTCCGTTACACTTCGTAATAATGGGGGAAGGAAGGATGGGACTATTTAGGCAGCAAAGTAACTTGAGCAACAAAATAGTTAGATCTGGACACATATCCATTAAGGACATCATAAGTGGAGCCATTTTAGATATGAAAACAAACTATATGGCCACTAAACTTCTCCCCAGTCCCAAGTATGAGTCACAGACTGACAAGACCCAAGCAGACTGAAGTTTCCCCGAGGAGAGACCTGGTATACAGACGGGTCACAGATTGGGTAAGGGACAGGAGCAGGGGTGTATAGTGAAATGAGAAACACAAGATGCTCCATCTCACTAGGAGAACATACTTCTGTATTTCAGGCAGAGATTTATGCTATCCTAGAATGTGTCAGAATTAACAAACATACTTACAAGCAGGCAGCTTTAAACAGCCGCAAGGTAACATCCAGACTGGCGGAAGAATGCCAGAAAGAACTGAATGAACTAGCAGACCACATTAAATTAAGATTAGTGTGGGTGCCGGGACATAACGGTATTTCTGGAAATGAACAAGCTGATAAACTTGCGAGAAGAGGTTCAGCAACAGCATATGTTGGACCAGAACCAGCTCTTGGGACCACAAAGAAGGTAGTCCAAGGGCAAATACAAAAATGGGTACAAAGCCAACATAGATTTCAGTGGAGGAACACTCCAAAGCAGGTACACAGTAAAACCTTCATAGGTGATACATGTGTAAAACGGGCCAAAGAACTACTGAATATCAGTAGGAATGAACTAAGAATTATTATAGGTTATCTAACGGATCATACCCCGGTAAAAGATCACCTGCATAAAATATGGTTATATAACGGGGACCTCAGCTGCAGACTTTGTGGCATGGAGACCGTAACCCATATCTTATCTGACTGTGAGGCACTGGACTTGAGGAGACAAACAATCTTCGGAGAAGCCAATGTGCCACCTGAAGTATATGGCACTCATCCAATGGACCTATATCGTCCACTCGAAGGTGCGGGGATTACTGGACTTAATGTGGGAGTAGAGTACAATAAGTTCAATAAACCAAACGAATGAATGAAAACAGCTTCAATTTAAGTCATAAACAAAATTTTGGTATTGCCATAGGCCATGCTAAATGTATAAATGAAACCATCAAGATTATATGATCAGAAATTCGTTCTCATACTGTATTCTCATAGCCCCCCACCTTGACCGTAACTCTCGATACTACGAGTACGAGAACTTCATGCAATTTAAAGTTTCCAATCAGATAAAGACAAGAAGCTTTTAAACAAAAAGTAAGATATCGTTTATTTCAACCCTAACAAGTAACTTTTCGTTGGAAATGAGCAAAAATAAAATTAACATAATCTCCTCTCGAAATCTCTTTTAGATACCGACACCAGTCAATCAAACCCATTTATTTTAAAAGTCCCTGATTCCAGGATCGCATTTCCGCTCGTTCTAAGATCGGAATGATAAAATGCCTTATAAAAGAAGCCAAACAGAATTACGGCTGTAAAACCGACGTCTAACTTATTCTAGTCTGTTAAGGACACATCATCCTAAATCCTTAACTGTCTCAACGCATTTCAGGACGCCGTTACGCTTTAAGCAAGAAGGACATGGATTAGGGACGTCAGGCGGTTAGATAGGCCTCGGTTTTAACGACCGTTATGAACTCTCGAGATATTACAAGTTCTTGGAAGTGTATGCATTAATTTATGTTTGTTGTTTCTCAAGAAAAATGACTTATGACATGTCTCTATTAAAGTTTGTTATCTAATAACGTTGTTTTAATCATAATAATTAATTTAAAAAAATTAGTTGATAAAAAGTTATTAATAAATTAGAAAATTATCAAATACACAATTAAATTTGAATAGACAGATAAATGAACCGCCAAACAGCCTAAAGCTACTCGTGTCAACTGTCAATTTTAAAGTTATCAACTCCTATTGTTCCATCTGAAACTCCAGAGTTCATTGGAGTCATGAGATATGGTAAATTGACATGAGAGGGTTGATAAATTAGATTAGATTCAACATCAGGAGAACCAAAAGACACCATTCGCGAAAAAATTAAAAACTTTGTGAGCCCTACAGGCTAATTTTTTTCATCATTAGGCGTATAAGAAAAATTGTTTCGTGTACATTTGGCCTCATTGGTATAGAAACTGCGTATAATTGCCGAAATTTTGAACCGATGTAACACCATCGCATTTTCCTATTAGAACTTGAATTATTCCGAATAAACAGATATGTATAAGTTTTAAAGGAGTTCCAAATATGTAACTCCGTTCCAAAACAACGAAACGTTGTTATAAATTTAGAATGTTGTGATGCCAAAGGTTTACAAAGCTAGCTAAAATCCAGCTTTGATCTTCAAGAAGTAAACCCGACCCACTTCTCTTTCACTACTACTATAACGATTGTTTCGCGTATTATATTCACTTTAACGAAATATAAAGTATTGTTTTTACTTACAATTCTCAAATGTTCCTAATTTTGAAATTATGTTTGATAAAGGTGGTTGATATTTTCCTCAAAGTGAACAGAAACTACAATGTGATGAAATAAAACACTTTTATTTCTTTAAATCTACATTCTACAAAATTTAAATATTCTTTTAGAGTATGCAACCAGAAAATGGTCCATGGAAGTTCAACAAAATTTCCCAAAAATTGAAAAAATATTCACAAAATAACGAAAATTATATAAAAAGTACAATTTATAATCATAAATTGTGAAAAAACTACATAAGATAGCCAACATTTTGAAAGAAATTTTAAAAATCTTCACAAAAATGTAAAATTAACTACAATTCATTGGCACAGAAAACGCAGGATGCAAAATTCTCTTATTGCACTATAAAAACTATCTACAGGGTGCAATACTTAATACGAGTCCCTAAATTAATGTTTCCAAAGGGAGCCTTGGAATTTCTAGGCTAATACAAGTACTGTATCAGATAAAAAAATACTTATAGATGGAAAACTGACCCGTGGCGCCCTCTATTTGTACGGGTGGCGCCACCGTCAGTACCTCTAACACAAATCAGATGGTTGTGAAGTTAGCCAACAGTCGAAAAAGAAGATTCCTGTAATCTTACAGTTTTAGGCGGCATATTCAAAATTACTGTAATTTCACTTTTATTGCAAAATGACATTCATGGTTCATTTTTTGATATTTTATTTAAAGTTACCCAACATTAGATTGATATTACAATAATTAACTATCAAATGGTCAAGTAAAATTGAATGAAATGTCAAAAAATGGACCATATAATGCCTGAAGTGAGAAACATAAAGCAATAATCATCAAGTTCACATATTTTATTGAATAAAAATAGTATACAATGAATAAAACGTTTTTTTACATAATCCAATGACAAACATGGAGGAAAGGAATTCAACAAAAATGCTGGGAAGTTCAAAGCTGGATGGTAGAATAACTACTTCTGTCACTTTTCACTTAATGGAACTTGTTTTTTATAAAGAGCTTACCGGGTGCACCTCACATTACAGTCTTTCACAAAACATATATTCTCGACATTGTCTCTTAAAGTGAAAGTCCCATTATAAACAATGAAAACCAACTACGAATACTCAACACACACACACACACACACAAATAAGCAAAATAGTTTTCAAAAACGAAAACTGGACCAACTCATGATACACGTCCTAAAACGTCTGCAGTTGTCAAGCTGTTAATCGAGAAATATAGGCAGTTGTCAGGCTAGGATCATAGATAACACATTAGGATGTCAGCGCTGATATATGTGGAAGAATCTGTAACTACCACTAACGGCGTTACAGTTCTCACTAAATTAGAAATTTCAGTACTCACGGGAGTCCGAATGTGGCAGCACCCTCGCGACTTAAGAGATGCCTCACCTTGTACTGTATCATGAAAAAATCCAAAGAGCCATGTAAACACTATAGCAAATTGAAATTTATGGTCAATTTTCTAAATCACCATGTAAATTAATAAGGAAGAGGAGTTGGCACTTTTTAGTAGCCACATGATATCTCCCCGAGGGACTCTACTTATGGTAGGAGTATGTAAAGTTCCTCATTCAACCCTGTATACCCCGAATTTGAAAGACACTCCTATTTATATTATTCGCCCATACAAATATCATTCGTAACTCGATAGAAACATTCGATGTTATACCGAACTTCCATATTACAGAAAACAATCATCTAATAGCAGATATTGTGTTAAGAGTGAAGCTTTATCAAGTCTGAATGCGAAATTATAGTTCACCAACTATTGTTTCGAGCATAATTTTGTTTTATTGTGGAGTTTTGGCAGAGATTTATCTTTTTGTTAACGTAAACTCTCTAAAGACTACATTTAATAATAATGGACTAGAGCACAATCTAAATGGAATTATAATATACAAAGTGTTTTAGAAGTTCAAATTCTAGAGAGATTATGGGGGGGGCTGAGAATACTTTTGAATTAAGTACCCGTTAATTTTCTCGAGATGACGCTTTTTTTTTCAAATGGTTGGGGCACACATTTTATGTAAAATTCCTTTATAATTTTCAGTCTATAACAATTAAAAACGGTCGATGAAGTTGCATAAAATTTTTCATACTTTTTCTCAAGCAATTTGAAAGGGTAACCCTGACTAAGACATAACCCTTAGCTACGGAAATTATTGAATTCCTCCATCCTCTGAAATATTATTTTTAAAACGAATTTCCCCTTTTGCCAGACGAAGTTTTGTTCCATTTCATTAATCGGCAAGCAATTCCCATTGTCAGTTGCCCATCAAATTAAACATCAATAGAGAAAATGAGGCTTGCCGATATTCCAAAAAAACGTTTCTTCGCCCTAAAAAAAGATTCTAATTAAGGAGGGTGGAAAGAAAAAGAAAAATTAATACGCAAATAAAAGGCAAATGGATCCCGTACATTTCCGAATCAATTTCCGAACACAGTTGGTCATTGGGAGTTGGTAATTGCTTTACACTAACCTCATTTTTAACCCCCTTCCTACGGTTCATTTTGACTAATGGAGGGTTCATACAGTCCCGGAGAATTTATGGAATATCATTACCCGCAATTCATGTTTGTCTGTGGCACTTTTCACTTGTTGAGAGTTAAATTAATTTTTCGCAGGTGAGGCTTAGTTGCAAATACAGTAACTACAATGCACCAAACTCTAAATATTAGTTTTCAGTTTATGCAATTTTTCTGCCCTTTGATTTGAATGAATCTTTCAATGAACCAGTTTCCTCTAACTTTCTGACAGTAGATCTGGTTATAGAAATTCGCTTATAAATTTAAACCTCCAAGTTGTTGTTGTAGCAGTCATAAATGTATGTATTATTCATTAATTATAAATTAATAAGAACAACAAACTACTTCTTCCAACAAAAACTCCTTTTGGAATCGAAAAAGTGATTCGACCAACAGAGTTGTAAATATTTTACGGACGCAGCAGGACAAAGCAACTTCTGGCAGCAGCGGGACACAACTGAATAAGTAACCGCTAATCAGGACTGTCCTTTGGGACACCTCCGACACCTGCCAATGAGAAGTCCGCTTAATTTATGGATGTGCTACGCCGAATAAAATCTTCGTACAGCATGCCGCAAGATATTTAAACCGGACATGTTTTGTTCCTAGAGCTAGTTGAATTGAGTTGTATTGATGAGGCGCAAATACGACAAAATCGGTCAACAAGTGATATTATCCCTTCCTAAAATTCCTAAATCCAAACTTGAGAAAATTGTTGGTCTATCTTTTTGCTTGAGTTAGTAATTAAAACACAAATAACAGCAGGAAACAGGACAGGACAGAATAACGAGTATCTTGTGTGACATTTCTATAGGTTTGTCTGTCTTGTGGAGTTAGCTCACATCTGTTAACTATACAGTATACAGTTAACTTTACCTGCGATAACTTTTGATTCCATGTCATCTTTATATCAGCTGTCAAGTTATCTGGCACCTCATCCACCTAGTAGAATTTATGTCAGGATCACAGATACCTGCAACCTATAAAAGCGGCCCAAACGACATTTTTCGACTGGCCTATCAATTTTAAAAATTCTGTTAGGTACAGCTTTAAGCGAAGCTGAAACTTTGGCGTCAAGTTAACTGAACTTGACAGTTACTTTTGACATTTAATATTTGTTGACAGTCGCCAACTATGTTGTTATTTGGAACACTTAAAAGAACCTTCGTAAAAAAAGTATCAAAAATCGCAAAAGTTGATAGTTTAAAGTATGTATACATTTTTGTATGCAAAATGTACAAAAAAACATAAATTTATAGGTAAAAATTAATCATTGTCTCTCAACATTTATCAGAATCTAAGCGTTAAATGAAATTCTCTAGAAAAAAAAACTGGTCCGACCGAATGCAATTTGTAGCACTTTTATTTTTCCGTAGTTTTCAACTCCAAAATGGGTTCAAGACATTGAAAAGTTTCCTTCTCGGAGGAAGTAAGACAAACTTCGTAGCGATGTAAAAATTGCAATTAATACTTCTTTCACGAAAATGAAAATAAAATTGGATTTAAAAAAGTTTTAGGTATCCGGAATAACTTGGATATTGTTGTACATCCTACAGAGAAACTGGAATTTAACATTAAAACGGAGTAATATTTCAAAAGAGTTTAAAGAATTACCAGACCGACACTTAAATGTGCATTAGTGTTCCGAAAACTTGTGAGATATAAGCAAATTTTCAGAAGTGATATTTTCATATTTTCCAACGGTTTTATGAAAAATTATAAATTTTGGTTTATTGCTAGTTGTAGAGATGTCGCTATTATCGCATTTTTAGCATTACCCTTACTGGGGTAAATGTATCAATGTGATGTCAGCGTTACCTCTAGTCCAGAATTATGCTCTTAGAGCTTTTGGACGGATGATATCTACCTTGTACTGATAAGCGCAAATACGACGACACCGGTGTACAAGTGATATCATCCTTTTAATTACAAACCAGAATAGAATCGCGAAGATATCCCAACTCCCTTTAACTTGGAACTGTAACTCATTGTCTGCCGGGGAACATAGCCAGAGAAGTGGATGTTTGTTGTTAGTGAATGTTTTGTAAAGCTTCATAATAGTGTGATTCCATTATCTCAATTAATATTTACTTGGTCACAATATTCAACTCAATCGGTGAAGATCTATCGGTCCGTTTTTATACAACCACCTAACTTGCTTTTAGCTCCTTACTTCGACTATTTCTCGATATTGATTGAGTATCCAGTTTAGTTTTTATTTTCAGGCATTTTTGTGATCTTCAATAGTGTGCAGCTTCGGTTAAAACTTTTGTACGTCACTGGTACTTTTTATGAGTGGAATCAGCTATGTTTCCTCTTCTCTTACCAACACTACGCAACTTCAAATTTGCTACAGGATAGACCATTCCAGAATGTCTGCCTTTAACAAGCTGACCATGTTGTGGAAGGTCCTCCAATCAGTTGGAGTTGAACTTTGTGTGTTTTGACGTGGTTTGAGTCAGACAGACTGTAGAATAATGTCATTGTATTATATATTCTATTTAAATTATAAAAATATCACAAATACCACATGGCGCAGTCTCTGGATTGAATTGAATGATAATTAAAATATCAGACGACCGAAAAAAAGCAATTAACAGAAGAGTTATGTGATTCCATCGAAAGTCAAGAGCAACAGATTCAGGTGCACAGGGAGCTCAATTAAATAGTCACGTCGCTTTGTTCAAACAGTCGGAAATCGGAAAAAGGATATTTCATCTGTTCTTCTCCCTTTCACCCAGGACCCAGAACAATATGGCAGATGTGTCAGTGTCGTAATTCTGGAATGGTTTTTAGTTGTTTTGTAGATTGTGGGCTGGGGGTTGATTGACACTGACATTGAAATGCTAATATCATAAAATACTTTTATGGCTAATATACAATAACAACATTTTTCAAAATAAAAGAAATAAATATAAGAAAGATGGTCATATTTTATTCTTATTTTGCTGAACTTTCTTGCTCTGCATAAAGTCTACATTTAGAGTTCGTATTTTGCTCAAATTTAGACGCCAACTATTTTTACACACCAATCGAGCAGACTACAGCGTTGCTGCTATAAATTGGCTGGACAAAGTCATTCCAGCTTGATTCACGTTTAATTTACAGTGAATTTTTTCTGGTTAGCTCATTACATCGGTAACGCCTCATCGTTTCCAATGTAGTATCTATTGATTTCGAATGCTCTATTTCTTTATCCGGTGAATTATACGTTTTACAAGGCATAGAATCTTTGTATAAAAAGTATTCATTATAAATATATTGAATTAAATTAATTACATTATAATTTAATTAAGTGTTGAGTTGATAGTTTAGTGATTTTTTCACATTTTTTGTGTGAATAAATGACTTTTTTATGTATTGAGGATAGTAATAAGTTTTTTCAATGAATACTGTGCAAATAATTTGGTATATAAAATAGGTTTTATTATTGGGAGTAGTGGTAATAAAATTCCAGCATATTTTCTATAATATAATTTAAAATATATCTGATAGTCACCATTGTTTGATTTCAAATAAGCGCACATCAAGGAAGAAAATATTTCTGTAAAAAAAAAGTAAATTATTTTCTACGTGTGTATTTTAATTCTCATTAAATACCTCTGGATTGCAGAAATACACGCATTTTGCCACTTCGTGTGCTGCTATGCATTTATCGTTCAGAGTAACCGCTAAAACAAAAAATAATTACCCTGTGGAAAGCTTGCAATACATTTTGTTAACAATTTTATTAATAGACCTCCAAGAATTAGTACTATTATAACCCATTAAAAAGTTTTTGGGAAATATTTCCTAAGAAAAAATTGAACATTCACTAAAGAAAAAACAACTACTCCTCGGGATATATGCCCCGACAGATATTGAGTTACAGTTCCAAGTTGAACGGGGTTGGTATGTTCTACAAAAATTAATCAACCAATATCAGTGCAGGAACTTAATAAGGATACTATACCTGCATCTCTGCATTGATCTGTACACATCTTAGCAGATTCTTTGTAACTTTCTGGTAACTGACCTATTTGCTGCAGCGCAGAATCGTAATTAAAAGTATTGTTTTTGTTGAACTGAAAAAAATATATTAGTATTTGTCAAATTTTCGATATCCAAACAAAAGTATATTGAAAAAATGATAGATCTATAGATAAAAAAGGGCGTGTGTGATACATTCAATCGATTTTAATGAATTTTAAGTTTCATATTACAGTCACACATACATCGTTATCTAGGTTAGGTGATTGGACTTTCAAGAGACCTATCCAAGATGCTGTCAAATGATTTTCAAGATGGCCGCTGGTAGACACACAAATATTTTGTTATTATATTATTGTATGTGAAATCTGTTTAGTTCGGTCAATTTACTCGTCTTCTGTGGTCTTCTTTAATCTAAAGGTTCAGTTCTTTATTGTATTTTGATTAATTATAAATAATCCAGTGTGAAACTAGAAAATATGCCTACTACTTGTTGTGTGGTTAATTGTAAAAGTCGAGGAGATCGTGATAATGTTAAATTTTATCGAATACCTAGTGAATTACACTATCCACACAAACCTGAATGGAATGAACTATCAAAGATCAGAAGAAAAAGGTGGAAAGTCGACTTCTTGAGTTTCTTCAATAGGAGCAGGGTTACTCATGAGTGTGTAAGGATCAATACCCTGAATAACTCTTATCTTTTTCTTTCATCTTATGGCAATTTCTTTATACAGTCACTCTCTAACGTCAATAGATAATCACTTTTATTGGAGCAAGCCATTATTTAAACTTTAAACACGTATAATAGAATAAAAACTATTAACACAACTATGCACCTATGCAAAACGCAGGTAAATGATCTTTTGTGTGTCTACCAACGGCCATTTTGTATGTCAGATGGTCACGTGTTCTGGATAGCCTTATAGAGGAGTTCAGTCTAAGGTCAGTGTGGCCAACAAAAGTGGTTTTTTCTGACAAGAACGACAGTTAAGGTCTACCATTCAAAACATAAGATCTTTGCATGCTTTTTATCAATGCGAACATCTATATTGCTTTATTAAAATAATGAATACACCCCCGAAGCGTATATCTTGAAATTTAAAATGACTTTTTAGCTGAATACTCAATATATCGGTGGCCAATAACTCTAGGAACTTTTGGCAAGTCACCATTTATTCTGTCACTAGTTATTTCAAATGTCAGTCATATTTATTTTTGTTGATATTCGTTTAATTGTGCAAGTCCATTTTCGATCATATATTTGTAGCATTTCTAGTTAGTTGTATCTCTATTTTTCTAATTGCTTTTTTCACTGACATCTGACATAAATAGTGACAGATAACAGAAATCAAATGGTGACGTGCCAAGAGTTCCTAGAATTATTGGCCACCGATATGTTGAGTATTCAGCCAAAAAGTAATTTCAAATTTCAAGATGTACGCTTCGGGGGTGTATTCATTGTTTCAATAAAGCAATATAGATGTTCGCAATGTTGAAAAACTTTCAAAAATCTTATGTTTCGAATGGTAAACCTTAACTGTCTTTCTTGTCAGAAAAAACCACTTTTTGTTGGCCACACTGATCTTTGAACTCCTCTTTTCTAAACGTTTTTTGGTGCTACAATTTATTCCACTACATATTTGTTTCACAGATATAAGTACGCTGTAAGCAACGTATTTGTTGTTTTTTGCTTAACATAAAAAATGAAATTTGCAGTGTTGGTTATTACAGATCTTTTGGTATAATGTGCATTTTTTATAAACATATCTGTACTTACCAATTTATATGAGCTAAGAGCACAATGCATAAAACACTAAAATAAAAAATACGGTAAATTGTAAATAATAGAAGATGAAGGGAAACTAATAGTTAATACAATGGAAGGAATTTATTTCTTGAAACATTTTCGTTAGTTGAAATGTGATTGACGTACGGCTTGATACCTCCAGTGGTAAAGGGTGAGCTCAGGTTTTAAGACATCGCCAAAAAAGGTTACCCTCCCAGCAGTCCCCTAAATTTTCGAACAATGCAATGCAATGGGTGTTCCATTTAAAAACTTGGGAGTGGTGACCATAGGGGGAAGGGGGTTAAAGTTATAAAGTCTGCATAGGAGCAAAAGTACGTCCCCCTTTATATGATTTTTGATGTCTTTTTTCATTTTTGCATGAAGTGACGTTTTCAGAATTATGTGGGGTGGATAGTTTTGATTGAAATGCTCTGTATATTCAAATATTAAATTTTAAAATAAGGAGAATATCTCACGTTTTTTTGTTTTATGTGAAAGATTCAAAAGAAAAAAATTTGTTTGAATAAAAAACCTCGAAGTAAATAAAATTCATGTTGGATATTAAATCTTTTGGAGTAGTTGAAATGAAATATGTATTCTTGATATTTACCATAGTAGTGTGATCAACATCCCAATCTCCTTTGTGCATTTTCTCAATGTCCTCTGAAATGGAAAACACGTTTTGGGTTAGATATTCCGAGACCTTTTTAATACCGTCGGGAAGGTTTAATATTGGGCGTGGATAGTGTCCTGGAGCAAGAATTTTTTTGTTTTTTTTTGTTTTAAAAGAAAGATTCCAACAACGGTGGTCGGATGTTTGAATATATTTAAATATTTTGTGAAATCTGATGGGTTTTGTTGTAGTTAAACGACTCTTAATAATAAATATACCCTGAAAATGCACGAATTCACTAATTTGTTACCGAAATGTAAAGAAAAGTGTGTAAATCTTACCGACTGAAGCCTTAGATTTTGGTAGGCAAACGTTGGTAACCAATTTGACAGCTGCCTTCATCTGTTTTTCATTTAACTAAAATTAAATGCAATGCAATCACTATCATAACCTCCTTAAACATTTAAACTCACCCCTGTAATACTAACTACCATATACGCAAACAGTAGAGTTAATGAAAAAGTTTTGAAGCCAAACATTTTAATTTTGTCGAAGACTTGAGAAAATCTGATGAAAAATGAATGAATATCGTCGATCCAGTTGTATTTTAACATTGGTTTGTGACCTGGAAAATTCATCAATAACTCAAATTGGTGATAGGAAGTTATAATTAAAAAAAAGACCTTGCGAAGGTTGTTATTAAGAAGGAAATTGTAAATATAAGGTGGTTATTTCGATGTAATTATTGTTTGTTAAGATTTTTATTATCACGGCAAGATTTTAATAACAGATTGCTTCTCTGTTTGAATAGAAATAGTATTATCAGACCGGGAGATAGTGGAACAAAATATTTGGTCATTTGAAACAGTATGGCGGTGCTTTTTGGCTCTAATCACGTTATCCTTAGAGTAATAACCTGAGTAATAATACAGTAAGTAAAAACCTAAGTGGACTTCTGGCTCATCAGATATCAAGGTTTACACCGATTCACTACAAAATATGGTAGATTTTTATCCATATTGTTTTACTATTGGAGAGTATGTACTGAAATTTCACTTCGAATCTTCGTGAATCTTCTATCATTAGGGGCTCTTTGATGTTTTCAACCAAAACATAACCTCATTTGAAAAGTTTTCTTAGACTTTTGTATATGGAAATCCACTCATTTGATCTCATAGATCATGAAAATGCCCACGGAAAGTTTCTGAATTATTTTATTATTTATTTATGGGAACATTTTAAACAAACTGGCAAAAACAAGTATAGAAAGACATACAGTGAACTTCATTTTCTGCGAAACCTGTTTTGATGTATAAAAATGTGTAGTAAGTTGAGAATGAACTGTTTACACTTTACAATCAAAAGATTGTGATGATACTTGATCGCCAAATATCGAAGTAAGTTGTTCAATATACTCTTCAAGAAGCTTTGTGCTTTTGAATTTCATCACTGCTTTTAGTCAGTCTATCACAAAATATTCTGATCTATGATGTGCTAAATTGTATGACCCTGGTATCTGTTATTATTCAAAAGCAGTAACCAACTAATATTCGTTTATATGTTAATAATGAAAATTCCAATATCGGTTCTATTACACAAGAGATAGCGAGAGTCTATTATTGACTTTGACAAATGCATACCCTGGGGGCGTTGGACGAGCTACGTAGGGATGTAAAACATCTTGGAAGCACCGTGACTCTAATACATAATAGATAACTGGACATTTCCCCGGACAATGGCCGTTGCTACTGAACCATTTGCGGGGGAAAATTATAATGTTGTCGGTACGGGAGAGGGCAATTGCAAGTTCGTGCCCGAGGCTACTATTTTCTCAGCTTGTTCGCTCAATAGTTAGTTAATAATACCTACGGCTATCTATTCACTCAACTTAGAATCCTGATATTACAGAAACGCTTCGGACACACTTACGGTTAGTTATATCTTATTTTTAAATAAATAAATTACCAATTTCTTCCAAAAATGTGTTTAAAATCAGCTACATAATTTCAAAAACTCAAATCTAACCAAGTAGCGATCATCTTGGCATAAATAACTAGGCTACTACTACTACTACTAAATGTGCAGGCACCCAATGGTACACAGATTTGTGTCTCTGGGTTCCTAGAGTAAATTCCAGCTAGTCTAGTAGTTAATCTTCTAGTTTTCCTTGAAGCCGTGAATGTTCTGCATCTCCAAGCAGTCAGGACCATCAGACGGTCTTGAAGAAGCTTCGTTTGGCAGTTTTGTGGAAAATCATTCCATTATTTTCGAGCTCTGTCGCCTCAATCGTCAAGATAGACAATCCTGCAACCAAATGATGCAATAAAAGTGGCTTTTTTTCATTGCGATAGGTCAATGCTGTCCTCCTAGACTGCCATCTTAGCTGGTCCTTCTACCAAGTTCCTTTCATTGTAGCTGGCTGTGTTGGTTTTCCTTTAAATGCTTCTTTTTTGCATGAACATTTTTCCTCACACTTTTTCCCATACAATTTCTCCATGCAGCCACCTTAAGCGGCAATTGGAATATCAGAAATTGCAGCACGCTGTCTGAAAATTGTAATACCGAGGACTAGAAGCCTCTGACTTTTTTTGCCAAACCAATCAATGGATCAATCAAACGTTTATTTGGATTCCATATTTATTTTGCGCCGGTATAATGAACAAAGACGTTAATAAAAGAGGAATTGGCGGTAGAACATCGCAAAGTCCGAACACGTAACGTCTCCAGAAATAAGTGCAAATCCCCTCATTTGTCTTTATGGGGGAACAAAGGACTTAAACTAACCCCTAAAAAGAGATCGCTGCCTACTCAGTGACCCGACGTCTTGACGTTAGGACGCGTATAGTATCAGACGCGTCATCAGTTAAGGAGGCCGTAAATTGTATCAAACTGACTCATCGGCACATGGTCTTCGGACTGATTCCCTTTTCATTAGCTTGTATTCGAACTCACGGACATTATCTAATAGTACAGTTAAATTTTACAACAGAAATCATTTCTTGGTTCAAAAACACTGAAATTTTCGTGCTTTTATTATTTCTCAGTTGATTATTTTGGAGATACTCGATATTGGACTCAGTTTACACCACCACTACACTAACATAACCTAGTTATGAAAAATGTGTATCTGTATCTGTAGAGTAAGGAGGATGAGTGTAGGCTCACACCACTTAGGCCATATTATGTAACCCATTATACATCCTCCCGATGAGTTGTCCTCCTAGGTCATCGTCCATCCTGTCCCTTCCAGGAAGGTGAACAAATCACTAGGAGACATCCCCTTTATATCGGCAGGTGTAGGCCAAGACTCACCGAACATAAACTCTCTTATTGACGATAACTCCGGACACTCGCATAATACATGCAGACAGTTTCATCTTCCTGTTCACACATCCTGCATAGTGGTGTGTCCACGAGCCCCATAGTATGGAGGTGTTTCCTTAGTTGACAGTGGCCAGTCAGAAATCCGACTGTTAAACGTAGATTTTCCTGTTCATCGCCAAATATTTCTTCGGCACCAGCTTCCCAGGGTCGCCCAGGGTGATCCTAGCAAGACTGCATCTTTTGATTCCATCCCATCTCTTAAGGGATTGAACATGGGTGAAACCGCAATTGTTTGAACCACGCTGGTATTGTTTCCCATTCCCCACTTATTCCTTAGGCTTAGTGTTCTCGAGTAAACTCCACATCCTGAGCCTTCTTTTATTTTTGAGGCATCTGTATATATGCGTATTGCATTTGCAGCATCTGGCACTGTGTTCTGTTTTATTTGTATTTTGTAGGGTTTATTGGACACAAACCTGGGTTCAATTGAATCATTGGCTGCCTGCAGCAGAGGTAGCGCAGTAAGCGCTTCTTGCCATAGTCTTAGCCTCAATTGGCCCACTCCTACTTCGGGGTTTACACCAGCCGTGCGCAATCGTACCATGGCCATTAACGCAACCTCCTTGACGTACAGGTCCAGAGTGGTCACATCAGTAATTAGTTAATTAGTTCCATTGCCGAGGTTGGTGTTGTTCACATGACTGTGAAAAATGTGTTCAGTGTCTTCAATTATTTATTGTTAATCAGTTAATTTTATTATTCCTTGAAGAGCTTCATTACATTTTGATAATAATAATAATAGTAATTCCAGCTTTTTCTACATTTATTGGATCTGTTAAAAAACAAGACAAAAACTAGGCAATATTGATAACACTGCACTTAAGAAATCCGAATTAATGTTTCTACACCAAACTTAATTGAAATTTAAAGAAATCAAACGTTTTAAAGGTGAATAACATTCATTATGGGGAAGGTTTCAATCTTTCCTTGTACTATTTGCTTCCAGAAACACACCAAACGTCGATGAAACTAAAGAAGGAAAGACAGCAATAGCCCAGAGATGATGATTGTTGATTTTGTTAATCTTTCAGTGTGATGTCAATATTTGAGATGGCCTTTTGCTGAGACAAGGAAAGTGTAAAGCAAATATGTGTTTGATTGCTCATTCACTTCCCTACTCTCCACCTTTTTGCTAAATCTTATTGTCCTTTTTGAGTAAATATAATAGAAAAAAAAGTAATATGAGAGTCACGTTTCTTAAATATTTTTTTTTCGTGGGAAAATGGAAAACAATTTATGGTGGATATTAAGTCAAAGTTCTCGATAAACACTTATTTATTTATTCTTACACTTTGCCTCTCCCATGTTGAACGCTCGTGGTAGCATCTAAAAAACACTGGTTTGAAGTAAATAATTATTTACTACAGGGCCATGCAATGTACAAAGTTGAAAGTTGGCTATCTGTTGAATAAAGGTAAATTATGAGTGATAGTGTACTGAAAAAGAGGCGAGAAGATTTCAATTTTTTTTGAAGGTAGATCCACTTGTGGTCTTTACAAAATGATAGAGTAGGTCCCTGGCCATCTGAAATCGGCAATTACAACATTTTTCAATAGGGTCAACTTTTTTTATTGCGAAATTTGTCAAAAATCTGTCAAAATTATGTTTCATTACCTTTTCACACATACCTCGCAATATCTCCAGAACTAAACAAAATATTTTCATTTTTTTTAATCGGCAGAAAAAACATAAGCGAAGATTACTGCACTAGTTTCATTAGTATATTTATAAAACCTAGTTTTTTTGTGAAATTAGAGAAAACTGTAATTTTTACTTTTTTTGCATCACTATTTTCAGTGATCGAGAAACTTTTTTTTTTCAAAATTTCACTAAACATCTGCGTACCAAATAAAGCTAAAGCTTCAAGGAAGTTTCGAGAAAGTTTTTGAAACAAGTTTCACTATTCCAAGTATCATAGTTTTCAAGCAGTAGTTACTTGAAGTTAAGAGGTTCCGGACCTCCAAGCGGGAAGCGGGAAGCGGAGAGATGTCTACTCGTAAGAAAGCTTACTTAGAATAGTGATTCTTGTTTCAAAAACTTCCTTGAAGCTTATTGAAGTTTTGGAAAATAAAAAAGTTTCTCGATCACTGAAAATAGTGCTGCATAAAAAGTGAGGATTACAGTTTTCTCTAATTTTCCAAAAAAAAACTAGGTTTTATATACTAATGAAACTAATGCAGTAATCTTCGCTTATGTTTTTTCTGCCGATTAAAAAAAAAGTTGAAAATATCTTGTTTAGTTCCGGAGATATCGCGAGGTATGTGTGAAAAGGTAATGAAACATAATTTTGACAGATTTTAGACAAACTTCGCAATAAAAAGTATTAAAAAAATGTTGTAATTGTCGATTTCAGATGACCAGGGACCTACTCTATCATTTTGTAAAGACCACATGTGGTTGTACCTAAAAAAAATCGAGAAGGAAGCGACTTTTTCTCCGTTTTTCAGTCGACTATGATTAATATCAAATAGCATTGCTTAAAAATATATCTACAACTGCCCCAATAACGTAATTAAACTTGATCTATCAAAATACTTCAAATCAATTATTTTTATCCACAGAAAAGCTTTTTGTTTCGTCGTTGGTACCATTTTCATTATAAATAAATACATCGAAAATATATAAACATGTCTCTAGCCTCCATCAAAGTTGAATAAAAGTTTTTTATTCTGTTTCCATAAAAAGTGAAATTAGTCTGGTCTATTTTGTCACGTGTCAGTGGAGCTACATTATATTCAACTGAATAACGTCCTGCAAAGGACAAAAAAATGTGTTAGGAGTCGGCTTTTCATCCTATCTGTTTTCGAAACATGGAAAAAATACTAGAAAAACTGAAATACATTTGTCAGCTTATTCGTTTTTTTGTGATAACAATGTTTGATGATCCTAGAAGAACTAGAAAGTTATTGGGAGCCAAATTTGTTGTCTATGGGTGGTTTTCGAATTCACAATCGTCCAGGAAAGTACTATTAGAACTTCCATGCTATGTTATGTTCAAGCTTAATTTTAGTAGTAGGATTTATTTAAACTATTCTATACAGTTTTTTTCTCATATATAATTAGCCGAGTTTCTTTTTGTATCTCAACGTTTTTATTTCATTTTTTCTTTGGATTTCGTTACATCATTTGGCTGTAATGGATTACTTTAAGGGATAGGTTTCAATTACGTCACTCCGACAACTCCACTAATACAAAAAATAAGGCAATAGCCAAGGAACAACAGACAAAAAAGCAGGAGACAAGTGAACTTACGTATAAGAAAAGAAAGGACATTATTAATTTATTTTCAGTACAGAATTGGGATGTCAACATATTATCATCAATCTTGGTGGTCGTTTGTCTTTTGTCAGTGACCGCTGGTCGCAGAAACCTCTTGATAGTTGGACAGAGACGGATTTTCAGGAAGGCCAACTTATATATTTTATATGAAAAATGTTGAGTTTTCTGATGGTAATGATATTGATATATTTCCATTCAGGAAAAGTATCAGCATTTTTCATCTGGCTTTGAAATTACATCGAATAGTATTTACTCAATTTAGACCTATTTCTTGAAGGAATTTTAGTATATCCACAGACTTCACTGTCCCTCTATCCAGTTTTCTATCCATTTTGCAAGTGAATGGAGGTTTCTTCTTTCATTTCACAGAATGTACAATCTTGTTCTTCACTAGTGTGTGCTTTTTGTGCTTCCAATGGTCAGATAATCCCTTCTTTACGACTTTTATCTTCAGAAATCCTAAATTCCAAGGACTTGATGAACAAGGAGCGCTATGATTAGATCCTCCATCACCAAAATTCTGCGGCCAGCAATTCGACAAAAGAATAGATGACGAAAATAATGGATTTTTCTATAATTTTCCTGTCCTTGCCTTTTTCCCTCAAATAACTGTGTGTATTGAAAATAATGATAATGATAAAATGAAACTTTTTAGGATTCGCCACTGAGCTGGCTTGCTGCGGTCTTTCGCACAGACTTTCGCACTTGGCCTTTATCTTACTAAACAAAAACTTTCAGTTACATTTAATTTATCATCAAGTTGACAAGTATACGAGACTATTATTCATTCATGACCGGTGTAGCTAAATAGGGAGATGTCAAGTTGAAATTTCGAGATTGAATGCATATAATTATATTGATTATAATTTAGGTTAACACCAATATGGCCGAATGAAATTTCAAGCATTTCTTTTCATTATTCTTACAAAGATGTCATAATTTTTTTAAATTTGTAGCATGTCAACTTTTTTTTCCCTACAATGCAAAACATGCTTTTCTTCACAAATTTTTATACGCAAAGCAGGCATTTTCCTAATTATTTTGATAACCCTTGGAAAAGTAATGCGAAAAGTACACGTTATGGCACTTTTCCGCACCGAAATGTCAAACAAAGCTCCCGATGACCTGTCAACATTTTTCGACAATTCAACCTAATAGTAAATTTCTTATTAGTGTACAATTTTCAAATTTAAATTTAAATTTGAAAATTTGTTACCTGACGTTCAAATTTGACAATTAATTATACATTCAACTGATTTTTCTATTTATTTTCATATTGTAAGTTCTTTCTGTTTTAATAAAATAACTATATAAATCACTGTATTTCTTCCAAATAAATGTGGTTGTAGAAAAAATATTGTGTACAAATTGTACGCAAATCACTTTTCCCACTCGCTAGATTTGCGACACTCGCCTTACGGCTAGTGCTACAAACTTCTGCGCTCGTGGGAAAAGTGACGCTTTGCACACTAGTTGTACAAACTACTATTTCCTTGTGTCTAACCCAAGTAGCAATTTAAATTCTATAAGGTTTGTATAAACAGCTACAAGATATATCTTATAGGATACTAAAATATTTATAACGGTCTACAAAACAATTAAATGATCCTTATACAACTAAAAAGGGCCCATTTTTATACAACTGTTTGGTTGAATAACAGTTCTATTAAAAGTTTATACAACTCTTAAGTCGCGTCCACATTATGTCGAATGGTGTCGAAGGTCGATCGACAATGTCGATCCAGTGTGGATGGTCGCCCGACATTGTCGATCCATAATGTGGACGCAGTTTTACAATAGTCGATTATCGAACGATTGTCGATCGACACCATTCGACATAATGTGGACGCGGCTTTATATGACTGTTTAATACACATTTATACAACTCTTAATCGACTGTTTTATAATCATTTATACAGCTACTATAAAATGATTGAATAGTAGTTTATAAAAGCATTTCATTTTTTAGTGAAGAATATCAGAACCAAATTATAATTCAATTTGAACGTGCATCCTTCATTCCACTTATCAAAACGACTTGGGCCGCTTGGGCGGACATTGATAGTAAAAATAATTCCATTTGGATGGTTTAATAGCACAAATTTTGATGCGCCCCAAATTCAACTGATAGATTATAGGTATATATTTGGCAAGAAAATAAAGCCCTTCAATTCTGGTTAACTTTCAAGTAGATACTTAAAAAAAATAATAAAATATAAAATCCTAAAATACTCTTTTTCATGATTTCAATAGTTTATGACTTCATCTGAATATTCTTTCACAATATAATTCTCTAAATAATGATAAAGTCACATTTTTCAATATAGTTTCATGTTTCCAACTCAATTGCTCATAATGGCGGCGATAGCAGTACAAGAATTGTTTATTTAAACATGGTGATTTATTATACAACAATTTTATCCCAAAGAAATACCTTAAACAATATTTTATTGTAAAATGGAACGGTATACGATAACTGTTTTATAACGAAGAATATTTAGGCACTATACAACTAAAAAGTGTTTTATAATGCAACGCAATTGAATGCTATACAATATTCATTATACAAAATTATACAGCTTCAATAAGACAAGCTTAAGTGAATATTTCATGATGTAGCTGTTAGTAATATAGTATTTTATAGAACTCTTATACAATAGGTATAAAAATCTCATACAATGATATTTTTGATATTGTATAAACTTTAAGGTATTATATCATTTTAATCGTATAATGCGTTATAGCATAATATATTGTATAAGTCACTATTATGATCATTTAATACAACAATTTTCTTTAAAAAACAAAATTATCGCAACAAAAGGTTTAATAAAAACAAACA
The DNA here is from genome assembly GCA_910591675.1 of Galerucella calmariensis. Taxonomy (NCBI): domain Eukaryota; kingdom Metazoa; phylum Arthropoda; class Insecta; order Coleoptera; family Chrysomelidae; genus Galerucella; species Galerucella calmariensis. Next base: position 500,450 of record CAJUYG010000026.1, on the reverse strand, counting down.
GTCCTTAAAACAACGCCATTCGACTGTTATACAACAATCCAGTCCTCTTAGAATTCCATTTTGCTAGTTGGGAATGAAGCCTGAGCCACTCAGACCCGAATGCTCTTTTGCTAACTGCTTCTTCTACTCAGTTCCTGAGAAGAGTCTTGGAATTAGATTTGCTTCACATTAGTTATAAATAGCTTGGCACATCAAGCTTTTTTCTGGAACTTCTGCTCTGTTCATACAAACTTGGCACACAAGTTCAACTTGTTTTCTTCCTTTTTGGGCATTTATTTGTTCCATCCATCCCTCTGTCGCTCTTAGAGAATGACGTCAAGTATTAAATGATACAAAATTACAATAATTAAAATGTGTATGTTTTTTTTAAATTGGGTATTTAAAGTAAAAAAACTAGACTTTTGTTAAATATTTGTTAATCAATTTAAAAACAGATGAAAAGAGCGTAATTTAAAACGCAGTTGTCGACAATAAATGGAATTACGGATGGGATGGTGGGAAGTAAATGTACTTTCCCGACCAATCACAATTCGAATTTTCCAGTAATTACGCATTAAATGGAATTCAAATCTTCCTTTCACAAAATTCATCGGTAACCGTTGATTATCTATCGATCACCGTTAAATGAGTTTATTTAATACCGTTGTTGTTAGACATTTTGTCGACTTTTCAATTACCTTCGGGCAACGTTTATTTGCTTTTTGCTGTCCGTACTCTGGAAGTCGTTGAAAAAATTTGTTAAACTGAAAAACCTTCAGTTAATCATTCGGTTAGTAACACCAAATTAAAAGTGGAAATGTGTTTGAATATTTTTTTAGACGACGCCATCTGAAAGTTGCTCGCTCTGCGTTTTGAGTGTTCCATGTAGTGAAAGTGACAGTTCCGTACTGCAAAACACTTTCGGGACGCTTTCGGGATGATTTAATCAACGAACCAGTAGAGGTTCATTTTGTGGTTGTTTTATTTTTATTATTAAGTCTTATTTTATTTAGTTTATAAGAAAGTACAAGATAATGTGCAAATAATTAATAAATTAATATTGACATTGCAAATATCATTGAGTACATTATATTGTTCAATGAATAAAATGTTTATAATTCTCTGTTATTTATTCTCTTTCCTCAGTGTAATTGGAAAAGTTTTAAATTTTATGCGTCGTCTTAAAAATGTTGTGTACGCTGCAGCTGAAATACTACTTTCTTGGCCTCGTCTGTTGCTCGCCTCGCTTCGCTCGTCTTGCAATTTTCAGACTCGTCCAACAAAGTAGCACTTTCAGTCCTTGGCATACAAATAACTATTATTTTCATCCTCTTCTTTTTCATTATCTATCCAACAAAAAGTAAAATCTTTACTGGAACCTTCTCCGGAGCTCACAATTTTGCCCGTTTTTATAGCATAGGGAAAACTGTAGTTGAATTTCCTATTTGGGGATGCCATCTGTTTAATGAGGATGATAATTGCCCCATTTGGGATGCTAGAAAACCACGGAGTACCAGCATTACTCATCCTGCACAATTTGACCTTGAAAAACGATTTATGAGTTAATGTTTCTTTTCGGCTGTGTGTATGAGGAAATTATGTTAAAAAAATGCAGAGTTCCTGATTTTACTCCTTCCAATACTAGTGCAAATGTTTGGTATATCATGGACGTTCGTCCAGTTGGGACAGAGCACTGGCGGATAATTTTTTGCATGAGAATTTGAATGTTTATTAAGATCAGTGTTAATATTCTGCAATTTTTCTAATGGGGGGTTGGAGAGATCTAGTTGGACCTAGACAATCAAATAGTCTGCTGGGTGACTACAACCCGTTAAGATCCAATGAATGCACAAATCAAGATAAAACTGCACTCAGAGTTTCAAGAGGTATCCTAACGGGACATTGTCGCCTGAATGGGCACATGGAACAGCTCAAAATAGTGGAGGAGGAAGAATGTAGATTCTGTGGCATAGGAGAAGAGACCTTCATCCACATACATGTGAATTGCACAGCAATTTAGATTCCTAAGGAACATCACCTAGGAGATAATTGGATGGAAAAGGAACATTCACCTAAGTTGAAGTCTGCAGATATCCTAAGATTCCTCTGGGAAATATAACTGAAGGAGCAGCTAGTATCTGATAATTTCCTCATGTACTGAGTGGGAATGAGAAGGAACAATATATATTTTAGGACTCCGTGAATGTCACCTCAATAAACATACACACAGTAGGGGATGCTTGCAGTTTTTCCATTGGCTTGGGCTTTTACAATTTAAAACCAGATTTGTTGACGGAGCTTCTTGAGGATGAAGTAGAACAAGTATAATTGGAATTTGCTGGCGGGACAGGTGGTTGAAGAGAAAGAAAATTAATAATGCTTTTTGTTATGGCTTAGGATTTTTTGATATCTAAGCTTTAAATTAAATTATTAGAGGTGGCCGATTGGCCAATTCCTGATTGCACTCTCCAGCCTAACTATTTCCACGTAGCTCAGCCAATCAGTATCGAGTCTGAACCTAGCAATAGTTTCATGACGGTGGTATACGTTCCGCCTCTAGGTGTCATAATCTGCACATGGTTTTCTCATTTTTCTTCGGTTACCTCTTCTACACTTTTCACCAGGATGCTAGTGGTGCTCAATACTACAATTGTGCTGCCAGCCACTTATTTTTCACTATTTTGAAAGAGCTTCCATGTTGTTGAAGAGATTTTTTTAAACAATTTGATTAATTCATCAATAAATATACTATGCTAACTGTTTATGTAAAATTTATTGAAACGTTAGCTTCAAATAGTTAACGCCATGAATTCTAACGGTTTGTTTTGGCCAATGATAATTGTGTATTCCACCTATGACGTATATTTATATCGGGATACATGGTAAAACGTCAAAGTACGTTTGATTGACGCATTCATTACAAACCAAATCAGTATGAGCGAAGCAAAGAAACAACAAACGTGGTCACGCTATAACAATCCCCCCAAAATAAACACAAAGCACGCTAATAGATGACTAGATGGATGCAGAGATATGTAATGGAATTATCTTAATCACGACCGTAGCAGGCTTTGATTTCTGGTTTTAATATTTGCCGCTGTAATTGGCATCGTAATTGTTTTTGCGGTTGGAGAGCATTCGGTCGTTATTGAACGACATTCGGATAGAAATTATGGAGGAAAAAATATACAAAGAGTCGCTTCAAAAGCGATCCGCGTGGTTAATTGTCAATTGTTAATTTAGGGGATATGCGGTTGTTGTCCCTTGAAACCTTATTCGAATTCGTTTGGTCTTCGCTTTTCAACATAAAATGTTACTGGATTTTATTCAGGTTTTGCTCCGGGGTATTGTTTTCTGTGGTTTGACCGAAAATAAAATGGTCGAAACGGTCCACGCTTTGGCAGAGTTTAAACAAAATAAATCGTTGGTACTTTGATTTGAATAATCACTTTAGGTCAAGCGGTATGTTTAAATATATCGGAACATATAGGGTGAGATAAGTATTTCTACTCGACATCTAGCATACATTAGTACATTGTACATCCTCCCGAAGAGTTGTCCTCCTAGGTCATCGTCCATCCAGTCCTTCCCAGGAAGGTGGACAGGTCACAAGGAGACATCTCCTTTATATCGGCAGGTGTAAGCCAAGACTCACCGAACACACACTCTCTGATCGAAGATTACTCCGAACACTCGCATAAGACATGCCTGAAAGTTTCATCTTCCTGTTCACAGATTCTGCATAGAGGTGTGTCCACTAGCCCCATAGTATGAAGGTGTTTCCTTGGTTGACAGTGGCCAGTCAGAAATCCTACTGTTAAACGTAGGGTTATCCTGGTCATCGTCAAATATTTCTTCGGCGCCAGCTTCCCAGGGTCGCCCAGAGTGATTCTAGCGAGACTGCATCCTTTGATTCCATCCCATCTCTTAAGGGATTGAGCATGGGTGTAACGTTTGGCTAATTCCGCAATTGTCGAAGTCGTTAGACCGTAGGTGTCACTGGGTCCTAAGCCACTGATCATTCTCCTCACCTTCGAATGAACTACTCAAGCTGGTTCAATAAAAGATTGTTATTGATTTTATTATATATATTGACGAGTATATAAACGAAAAACAAAAGAATTATATAACAAGAAACGAAGGACCACCGGCTTCAAATGCCGGAAATGTTATTGGTTCAAAATTTTATCATTAATTGAGGAGCTGTAAAAATTAATCAAATGAAATGTATACTTACTAACTCACTTTTAGTGCATTTTAATGTTGATTTATAATTGAAAAAACACATTTAGAATGTTTTCTCGTGCTAGAGTAGAAAATTGACAACTTTTTCAATTAAAGGACGGAGATAGTGACATTTCCTTTTTTTGACATTTTTACTTGATTGGAAATACTTATAGCGTGAAGTAGATGATCAAAGGGGATTCTAATTCACTAGTAAGCTAGAACCCCTCTTGATCATCTACTCGTGTGCTCTTCGTTCATCCAGTGAGAATTTTCTGTTTACCAGTGGCGGCAATTTTATTTAAGATTGTTGCTAAAATGACATTCATAGTTCCTTTTAGTGTTTTCCATCTTATTGCGTTTTGCATTAGGTACAGAATTGACAACATTTTCAATAAAAGATGACTGAGATAGTGACACTTTCTTTTTTTTGACATTATCACTCGATTGGAAACACGTATAGCGTGAAGTAGATGATCAAAGATGATTCTAATTCACTGGTGAGCTAGAATCCCCTTTGCGCTCATCCAGTGAGTATTTTCCGTTGACAATTTGATCTTTTTGATCAATTTGATTAGGATGTTGCCAAAATGACATTCATAGCTCCTTTTATTGTTTTCCATTTTATTTGCATAAGGTACATTTTAATTTCTTCTTCTTCCTCTAATTTGGAAAATTGGGGGGCTATACCTGTCATTCGAGGGATCGCATTTTCACGTTGAAGAATGTGAATTTATGATTTGACGTGTTTCTTCGATATTTTCCATAAATATATACAGTGATGAGTATAATGAACTTATTTTGTTTGGCTTTTACACACTTTATATATTTGATACATTTCTGTCCAATTCAAGTCACATTCTTATGTTACACACTCATTTCTTCAAGCTTCTTACATTTTCCATTATCAACTCTCAAGCATAGCACCGAGTTTCCACTCATGGGAAAGCGATGATTATAATAAATACCGTCTAGAATAAAATAACTCGGGAAAGACATTCGAAAGCAGTCACGTAGACGAGGCAGTGCATATTGAAGAGCAAACAAAAAAAACTTTCATTTATAAACCTTTTTTATTCAGAGCTGCGGGATCTTCCACCTATCCCGGTAATTTATTTCAGCCAGTTTATATTTGGATCTTTTTCATATTCTGAAAAATAGTGAGTTTGCCATCTTATATATTATATGTACTAGACCTATAGAGATACTTTGACGGAATTCATAATGTCTAAAACTAATTTCACGCCAAGTGAACAAAAAGAGGGTGATATTAATATGTGAAAATGAGATTTTTCCGTGGATATATCCAAGTTTTTAAAGTTTCAGTTAAATCTTCGACTTGGGAAGTTTTATTTGAAAAAGAAAATGCCTACTTCAATATCCCTTAATCATTTGAAAAAAGATAATACCTACCATAATCATTGTTGAGTTTATCATTTTAATAAAACTGGGCCTGTTGTGCTTATCATTATTAATCCTTGTACTGAGGTGCTGTGCCTAGTATACATATGAGACTATGATAGATTAGAATTGTGTTGGATAAAGCTGAAATTGGTGAAAGGGAACTTGACTGGAATTTTAATTAACAAAAATGTTCTATAAATCATAAGAATACATTGCATGAACACGACTGGCATAAAACAATGTCACAAACAACGACTATAAACTAGTTTCTATGGGTTATGACGTAAAAGAGTATATTTCGTTACTGCGCCTGTGTCCATGCGACAGTAAACGAACCTATACCATTATATATGCTTTGTGTACTCTCTTTGTGTTCTCTGTGTGTTCTTTGTGCTCTCACGTGTGTTTTTGTAATTTCGGATCAGTCTGATTGACTAGACTAGGGATTAAGTAGGGAATGGAAAACAGTACCAGCGTGGTTCAAACAGAACTGGCTGGTATCTCAATTTCCGCAAAAAAACTAACCAGAGAAGGAATTTCTGGCAAAAACATAACAATCTGCACTGATAGTAGACAAGCCCTAGTAGCCTTGAATAGACAACGTGTTCTATCGGGGCTAGTACTAGAGTGCCACCAAGATTTATCTAACGCATCGGCAGATAACAATATTATCCTCAGGTGGGTCAAAGGGCACGACAGGAGTGAAGGTAATCGCATTGCCGATTCTTTAGCCAGGTAAGCGGCTGGACTAAAAATTTTAGGACCCAGTAACACCTACGGCCTAACGACTTCGACAATTGCGGAACTAGCCAAACGTTACACCCATGCTCAATCCCTTAAGAGATGGGATGGAATCAAAGGATACAGTCTTTCCAGGACCACTCTGGGCGACCCTGGGAAGCTAGCGCCGATTACCAGGGAACACCTACGTTCAACAGTAGGATTTCTGACTGGCCACTGTCAACTGAGGACACACGTCCTTACTATGGGACTAGTGGACACACCTCCATACTATGGGGCTAGTGGACACACCTCCATACTATGGGGCTAGTGGACACACCTCCATACTATGGGGCTAGTGGACACACCTCCATGCTCAATTCCTTAAGAGATGGGATGGAATCAAAGGATGCAGTCTTGCTAGGATCACCCTGGGCGACCCTGGGAAGCTGGCGCCGAAGAAATATTTGGCGATGACCAGGAAAAACCTACGTTCAACAGTAGGATTTCTGACTGGCCACTGTCAACTAAGGAAACACCTCCATACTATGGGGCTAGTGGACACACCTCTATGCAGGATGTGTGAACAGGAAAATGAAACTGTCAGGTATGTCTTGTGCGAGTGTCCGGAGCTATCGTCGCTATCGTCGAGAGTGTGTGTTCGGTGAGTCTTGGCTTACACCTGCCGATATAAATGAGATGTCTTCTAGTGACCTGTCCACCTTCCTGGGAAAGACAGGATGGACGATGACCAAGGAGGACAACTCCTCGGGAGGATGTACAATGGGTCACATGTGGCCCTAGTGCTGTGAGCCTACACTCACATTTCCTACTCTACAGATACAGACTGACTAGACTTCGTGAAATTTTGTTTTTGAAACCTTGACGTAAATTATATGGAATAACAAACATAAAATCATAGGCGATGGATAACAATGCCTTCAAATTCATAGTGTAGTTTGAAAAATTCTTTTAACAATTGATTGTTTATTAGTAGCAGATAAACAAATGAAAACTGCAGATAAAATACCGAGTGAATTACGTAGAGAAAAAAATCGATCGACAAAGTTAAAAAAAAGAAGCAGGATAACGAATGTGAAATTCTAAAAAAAAACCGCGGTGTGTTTATATAACAGAACATCTATCCAATTAATCCTTTGACATGAACGTGACCTCATCCTCAACAAGAGGTCAAACCAGGACATTTGAAACTGTGTTCACTTTAAACACTTCAAACGATCGAACAACATGCTCTATTTGTACAAGGTTTGTATATAAGCTTTGCCACGGCGGCTAATGCTGGTCTGGGCATTGTAGAACAAACAACCACAAAACAAATGTGAACCATCACCGATGGCGACAACTTTTTATATGAAAGAAAGTCGGGTTATTTTGAAGTTTTTTTTGATGATCGCTTTGTGCATTTTCTTGTTTTACGTCACAGTTTCTTTAAGAACGGATCATACAGGGACAAAGCTTATATAATATAGAGACACTCTCTTTGAGATGTTGTACGGGTTGCTTCAAAATTCCATGTCCTAGTAAAGCAGACCCTCTCAAATGATATATCCTCATTATAAGATATGTACCTAATTTTTAGGTTTGAGTATGTTCTGTGTGCTGGAATTATCCTTTATATATGTCAGTCATAAAGTTAAACAGTCCTTAATACTTTTTATGTTGGAAAATTGGAAGGAAAACAAAAATCTACTTCAAAATTCCTATTTAATTTTCATCTTTGACAATTTTTTATAAACTGATAGCCTTCTAACAAAAAAAATGAAATTGCTCACAAGAAGCTTGAAAAAACTCAAAATATATCCTTTTTCTAATCAAATCTTCCGTATCAATTACCATAAGATTAAGGAAAATTAGGGATTTAAGAGTTTGTCGGTGGTAGAGGTGGTTCAGCGGAACCTGGTGGAGGTGGTCCGAACATATGTGGATGTGGTCCGAATAGATGTGGGCCCGGGAATATTCCTTGCCTTTCTGACAGCTTCTTTTGAAACCTTGTACACTCTTCTTTATTCTTAATTTGATCTGCAGGACAGTTGAGTTGAATATTTTTGAAAATACAAAAATCTGTCACTAGAGCATCCGGTTTGCATTTTCCATCAATATTTGTAGCATTTTCTATATCGGCAATACATCCAGCTATAATTTTATCTACCACAGGAGTAAGATACGATTGTTCTGCTAATTTTTCTTTGATATATTTTCCAAATTCGTCTGGCTTAACTTTACCATCTTCATCGATCTGAAAACCAAAATTTTCACTTAATTTGGTACCATTTTTAATTCATTTCAATGTTAAGCTTCCGTTGTACAATTTTGACAAATCTATCTTTAATGCTAGTTACAAAAAAATCTACTACACTATTAAAGATTCTGTCATAATTTGGACCGTTAAGAAGTTCTAATAATCGTAAATCTCTTATACACAAATTCCAATAAGAAGGGACAATATCACTTGTACACCAGCTTAGCGGTATTTGCGCCTTATCAGTACAAGGTAGATATTATCCGTTCAGAAGCTGTGAGAGCATAATTGTGATATGGATATACCTAACGCTAAAATCACATTGATACATTTACCCCAGTGAAGGGAATGAAAAAAATGCGATAATAGCGACATCCCCACAACTAACCACTAACCAAAATTTCTATTGACAAAACACTTTCTCGGTTTTGTAGTTATTTGATTAATTACACTTTCCTGTAACAATTTGCCAACCTTATATTTTGATGTAAACTGTACACACTATCTATATATTTTTTAATACATTTTTGTTCCAACGTCTGATAATTATCCAGTAATTTTTGAAGCTTCAACGTGAGCAATGATATTATATTTTATTATAATTATCATAATTATGTTTAGAAATAAATATTTTAATATGAATAATCCGCGTAATAAACACATCCTGTTGTGGAAAAATATCAATTGTGTTTAATTTTACGGTCACTTACGATGAAAATATTCAAAAAAAAGGTGAATCATCATTAAAAACGAATTTTTTGTGAATGATTTTATATAAACGTTCAAATTATACCAAAAGAGAACAGAAAATAAAATATTGTTGATGTTTATTTTGAATTTAATGTTATTTTCAGAACTTGTAGAGTTTTTAATTATTTTTTTTATCTATGGTATTGGCAGACCGAACAGGCTATTTATTTTTTATTCAAATTGTTCTGTCAGCAACTATAAGCACATTAATTATGAATATAATCTTTATTATTACCATATTTTTCCAAAATATTACTGAATTAATGGTAAAAAAAAACATTTCAAAAACAAGCTTTGTCCTAAAATGAAGAAAATAAACTTCAAATAAAATCAAACTAATCAATTAAGTACCAATAAATCAATCAATAAATCTATTAAATGATATAAAAGCTTGTCGCGAGATTCACCTGTGTTTATTTATTCTCTTCTTTTTAGAACAATTGAATAAAAACTTGTTTTTAAAAGTTTATCATTAATTTTTCAATAATTAGATTTCCTAGCAATAGGACCTTCTCCATATTTTGTATTTTATGTGATGTATCAGTTTTCGTGTTCTTCTTTTATTTGATACCCATATTGTGATAGTCACATAGCTAAGCATGCATTATCTTCCAAATTTTAGCTCAAGCGGCTAAAGATAACTGACTTAAAATTTAGTAGCAAGATTCCACCCGGACAAACTTACATTGCAAGTTGAATTAAAGCATGAAAAAACATGTAAGTGAGTCAACAGAAGTTTACAATTATCATAAATTGAAACTATCTGTGTACGCTTGTAACAGTACGGGCCCGAAAACCTTATAAAAGTAACGGTGCTATAGAGACTGGACTCTTTGAATTTTTAAAAAGAAATAGTGTCACATGTTAAGGAAAAATGTCCCGAGGGAATATCTATGCATATTTCTGCACTTTAGCACTCTACCTTATGGTAAAATATTTCTGATGGTACAAGCTATACCAAAACTTAATTGATATACAGTATGAATTAAAACAGTCTGAGTTACTAGATACTTACAAAGTTGTTCTTCTGACCAACACATTGAGCAACACACTGAAAAATAAAAAAATATTAAATCGAATTTGATAATTTGGTTATATTCAAAAATAATAGATAATGACTGGATTCTTTAATTTCATTTGGTGCATTAGTACAGAATTGATTTCTTTCAGCTCGTCCTATCAGGTCCCATCGTTGTAGAAAATGTTCCCGCAGCACTTCAATGAATCAATTCTTATTTCTCAATTGAGCTGCTTTTTCGGTTGATAGAATTCAGGTACAATTCCAGTTGTTTGTTTGCAGGAGTCTTCTTGAAAACTTTAATTGGAAAAGTCAGGACCAAAATTGTTGTCAACATTCAAAGTTTCGACTAGCAGTACCTCAAAGACATCTTACGTTATCATCCCTTGGAATAAGCCAAAGGTTAATCAAAGAGTAACAACACTTTTGGCCGTGGCTCTTCACCTTGGATCACTGTTATTTATTATTCAAAATATCATAATTCAAAACAGAAAAAAAATCTTTATTCTCACCAATATATCGTTTTTTCTTTGTTGCATTTTTTCGCAGTCGAAAGGATCCATCGGACCTTCCTGTGGTGGTTTATCAGGCTTATCCTTTCCTATAACTTCTTTGAAGCATGCTTCTTTGTATTCCTTCTGGCCTTCCTTCAATTTTTTCAAGGTTTTGTCATCACAACAAGGGGGTGGTCCTCTTTTCGGTCCTCGACATTTAGTATCATCCATTTCACTTGGAGCATCTCTTCTATTTCTTACGTTGGTAAAGTACGAATTGCTGTAAAGGTCTTCCAAGTCATTTGACAAAATCTGGTCTGAAAAAATTATGAATTTTAAGGTAACAGTTGTTTTTCTGCCCATTAACTACTATCTGCGACATGGAAGGTTCGACAACAATCAAGGAAAAATGATTCCTAGCTGTTAGGAAAAGAAAAAGTTGTTGGCTGTATCAATCTAACAGATTGGACAGCTTGACTCAAATCGCGAAATATTTCCTCCTCCGTTTTTTAGACAGCAGGAATTTTCATTATTCAAAAATCCTTCATTGTTTCAAAGAGTAAATTCACGGTCTTAGAGATACACTTGAAAACTTATTTCGTTCATGAATAAATAAAGCTATAAATACTTCATGAGGAAAAACTGAAAAAGCACCTGAGCAAGAAATGAATTGTATCCTTGGCATAACACATCTATTATTAAACAGGCAAATCTCCGAAAAATTTTTACCAGCCGCAACTCTATTTGTTATTCATATATTTTCTCCGACGTAAAACATTATCTCATCCACGAAATATCGATATAGGTACCGGCTATATTTGTTTAGGAATAAATTATTAGATAAAACAAGAAATATTGTTAGTTTATGGTTCAAAACGTACCTGATTATCCATAAATTACTGATATTCAAATAGCCTTTTGAATATTCAGCAAAATTAATGTAGGAATATTAAAATTGGCTGAGAGTAATAATAAACTACTTACTATAATAAGGATTATCAAAGTTATAAGCTTCAATTTGCACGATAGTTACAATTAAAGCAACACAGAACGGTGTTGTGTACATTTTGGAATTGTAATGACACCTCTCTAGACTGATGGTTACCATTTATATATTCCGAAATTTAATGTTGTGCTTCAGCAAACAACGAATAAAATTAATAGATTTATAATAATCTAGGGGAGAGAAGTGTCATTTCGATTTTTTAAGAAAAATGTAATAAAACTTTATTAGAAATTGTTGATATCATGTTTAATCAAAATTTCGATTTAAGTTCATTCTAACTTTAGAAAACGGTTGATGTCTTTATAGCCTGGCTGTCAGTAAATATTTTAATTTTTTGTTCTATATATCTCCACCTGATGCGTTCATCAATACAGTCAATCGTTTCAGCTGGAAATACTAGCCACAAAACCATCTGTGAATCAGAAGAAACCTGGGTACTTGTTACTCCTTTCCTCGTTAGTGTGGGATTTCTCCCCAAAACGGTAACAGCCTCCCTCAGCCACTCCGCACGCAATGCAACAGAACGAGGCTGCCCTCGAATTACGGATGACCGCACAAAAACCACCTCACTCTCCACTTCTCACTCCCTGGGCTCTGGTACCACCTGTAAAGGCATATCGTCAGAGTCAGGGGTCCTTCCTTTCTGTTTCATTTCTTTCCTTGGCTAAACCTTTCTTCTGGATGAAACAAAACCATTTATGCAATGCCAGTTGTCTTTGGACCACAGCTGGGTAGTTTTCCCAATTCCGTCTCCATCTTTATCCTCTCCGTTGTCCATCTCCTGCAGAAGAAGAGCGTGTGTTCAACGTCATCACGCTCCTGGCAGTATCGGCACTACTCATTCTCCCTTTTCTCAATCCTCATCGTGTAGGTACTGGAACTGCCGTGTCCCGTCAGTACCTGGCTCAAATGGTACCCTAGCGTCCTGTGTTTACAGTCGAGTCACTTATTCAAGCTCTTGATTAGCGTTTTCGTCCAAGCTCCCTTGTTCTGTTCTTCCCACCTCTGTCTCCATTTCTCCCCTATTTCGTCCTTAATTTTTCCCTTCTGTTCCCTTCCTTCCTCATGTATCCTACTCCGTTCCTCCACTAGCAAGTCTATCGGTGGTATACCCGTGATTACCTGCAACGCCACATCTGATGTCCTGTAAGCTGAGGCTATTCTCAGTAGCATTTTCCTTTGGACCTGCAGCAGTTTCTTAATTTAACTCTGGTTTTGCATTTCCTTCGCCCTCACTGGGGCCTCCAGGATTACCTGGATGTATCATGTTCCCTAGATGATATTATGATAATGACTCGCTTAGTGAATCCAAAATAGTATTATTCCAGCTTTGTCCAGGCACCATATACCTACCGATTTCATCTTCTCCGCCCTTAACAAAAAATTCCAGATGAGAAAGGCCAATTAAGGCTTTCGTTGATGCTGCCTCCGTGCAGTTTATTTTAATGTGAAGGAGAGCTTGTCTTTGGATTGCAGTTAATTCACTCTTTGCAGAAGATACTATCCTGCTACACCAGTCTATCGTTCCAAATGTGATCGTTGGCTGGTCACAGTTGTGTAAAGCTAGTGAACCACCTTGGAAGGTATTATCCAGGCTTTGTCGATATGAGCATCCAAAATTAACATGAACTGAAAGTGATATTGGTATGAACTCTTGGATACATTCTGGATGTGAAAAATGGGCTCCTCGAGGCAGTGGCAGTTGGTGAATAAGAGAAGTGATACATTTGGAATTATAAGCGATTGAAATTAGTAATAAAACTAAATAAAAATCAAGATTAATTTAAATTTTATATATATTTTTCGTTTCGAACGTTTTTACTTCGGTTTCCCCATTAGGGATTTCCCAAAATTTAATTCGGGGAATCTGTAAAAAGTTTGCTTTGTTTAAAAGAACGATTGTGTAATATTGACTTTACTTGATTGGCCGTTAATTGGGATTTCTTGAAAAGACGACTGAAAAAACAAACTCGAAAACAGCGGCGGATCCGAACTTTATTACGAACATCTGATTCCATTCAATTTTACATCTTAATCAATAAAATGATTATCGTCTGTATCCCCCCTATATCCCCCCAATAAATATATATATATATATATTGAATAGTATTATACCAGATATGCTTTATGTCTCTTTGGCTATGCCTTATGCCACTTTTCCCAGAACTTTTGTTGTTACAAGAAATTGTTGATTTTGCGTATTATAAGCAATGTGCAAAATAGTGTTTTGGAGGCATATAGATTATTAGAATGCATGGCTTTGCACTTCGAGTGACTTCATAGTGAAGTTCGGGATATATAAAGCCGATTTGAATTTTTTTATCTATTTTTATTTTATCCGACGTGATTGAAGTTTAGTTAGAAAGGTCGAAATTGCTTCACTGAATTCTTCAAATTGACCGGACAAAAATTGCACTCGATCCTTGGTTTTCCAGGTTTACAGGCTGGTGAATAATGTTATTGGCATATCGAGCATATTTTCCATAAATCTGAGGATAAAGATTTCCCCAACTGTATCATAATCGTAAAAATCTGACAGTCAGTTCTAAAGATATATAACGATTTGAAAATATCATTGTAGAATCTGTTTATTATACAGGATGTAACTTTTTGGACCTGCCAGTAACTTTTTTTTGCATTTGATATAAAAAATAATACGCTCTCGACTTCATTTTTCTAAAAACTAGTATTTTAATATTAAAACTTACGTTGGGCGCGAACCTGAAACAAAACTATACGTTGGGCGCCAAAATGGAACAAATGGCAAAGTGAAGAAATAATAGTTCTTATATCAACTATAGTATGAGTTTAAAATATTTTCAAGGAAATTGGTTCTTTGGACTGTGACGTCTAAAAGAAGGATTTTCAATAAACCAAGATGAGATTACAGAAGATTTACCTCCTCAAACACTCAATATTGAATATAAATCTCACAAACTAATTGATTCAGAGCTTCGCAAAATTGCGTCTTCATTCAAAAATTTTGTTCAAGTATTTTTTATCCCTATAGTGGGACTTAGCATCAACCCCACTAAAACCATCTAGATAGCCTTTACTAAGGAAAGAAAACTCAACCTCAAAACCATAAAACTTGATGGGAACGAGATTGAATGGAGACAAGAAGTCAAGTATCAGGAACCAAACACTCTTTAAGCTTAGGAAAAACCCCAAGTATCTTTCAAGCGGAAATCCACTCCATAAGAAAGTGCGCCCAGTTCAATATTGATAAAGGATACAGAAGACAAAGGATTATCATAATGTCGGATAGTCAAGCAGCCATTAAAGCACTGAGCTCTTGTGTAATCAGTTCCAAAATGGTGTGGGGATGCCCAGACAAACTCAATGAACTAGTCGAGAACAATATAGTCACCTCACTATGGATTCCAGGACAAACTGGAATAGAAGGAAATGGAATAGCAGATGAACTAGCAAAGAGGGGGACTGAAATATCTTTCTGGTGGCCTGAACTGTTCTGGGTGACTACAACCTGTTAAGATCAAATGAATGCATAAGTCAAAGTAAAACTGCGCTAAGAGTTTTAACAGGGATCCTAACGGGACATTGTCGCCTGAATGGGCACCTGAAAAAGCTCAAAATAGTAATAGTTCAACAAAAGTATACAATTAGTTGCAAATAAAGCTGTATAAACTAATATGTTATAGAGCATAATTCAATATTGTTAAGAAATGGCCAATTATTTATAACCAAATGTTGTGATAATAATATTGTAAACGGTAAATTAAAAATAGAGAAAGCTTTAGATCTGGTAAGAATTGAATATTTTTGGAGCAAAGACATAAAAAGTACGCGAGTGAATAACCGAAATAAGTGCTACAAAATGCCCCAAAAAAAAACTAACCACCATAGTACGAAAATTAAATTAGATAAGTCACTGATAGTTCCTAGTATTAAGTTGAAATAAGCTAAATATCTTAAATTGTATATATATTTAATCTGACATTTTTAAAAATTCATGACATTCGAAGATATAAACGTCAAATCTTGCGAATCCTATCCTATCCTGCATCGTCAATTTTTTCGAAAAATCCATCAAACATAACCTCAAAAAGAAAATTTGAAAAGTTAAAAGTTAAATAGTTGACAAGTAGCATGAAGTATTGAATATTCACTTATTTTCAATTATTGTAAATAAGTTCCTGCTGCTGAAGTGGAAAATATATTACTTTTTACACATTTTCCATGCACATTTGGGAAACCCCCAATTCCGTAGGAGGAATAATAAAATTTATCTTTCCATAGAAGCTTCCTTGTCATATTTTAGAAGATAGTACCTACTCCATAGTATACAAGGTATTGATCCAATAGACTCCAGTATACCTATTATGTGTGAGTACAATAACTATTTTTAAACCGTAAATATTCAAAACCATATGAAAATTTACATTAATAATACAACCGAGTTGTTGTATCAAAATTAAACAAGAACATAATTTATAATAACATAATTTTCAGGTTATTTTACATTGTTTATATATGCACTTTTATTTCATCCTCATCCCTTCGTAGCAAAGTTTGATTTCCATAATATGTTATTTATTATTATTATTGTATATGTGTTGCACAATTCTTTTATTTCCAAGAATTGATCATTTTGCATTATTATTAAAAAAATTCGAATCAAACAAATAAGTTTTTTTGACTATGTTCAACCTCAAATACACAGCACAGTCTGATCCGTTGAAAGATCGTTGAAAGAGGCACGACGTATACTCCATGAGTACAGACGAAAATTATAAAATTGACCAATACTTGAAACAAGTAAGGAAGTCTCATAAAAAAATTAAATGAAAATAAAAATAAATAAATTTTAAAATCTTTATAGGTAACTGGCGTCTATTTAGAAAGAACATTCGAAATCACACACCATAAGTAATATCCCACCATCATAAATACATAACATACAAATTTTAATTATAATATACTCGCTCAATAATTCAATTATAACATCAAAACAAAACGAAGTAATACATGTAATTGAAGCAATTGAAATATTCACAACCCCTTTGTTATTTCCTCATGTTTCCTACTCTATTATGTTCAGTTTTATTCAATAAAAAAAAATACATTTCACAAAGATTCTCTTTTATAAAACTTCTGTTTAGACCCATTTCACTGTTGGCAACGATTAATTTTGTATGAGTCTTTCCTAAAAAAAAAGCCTCCTTTTCCCCTTTCCGAACGCTTAAATCGTTTTATAGACGATACAATTGACAGCCCTTGTCAACTTTATAATCAATTTCATTTGATTTATCGACTGCCTCGTTCACAAGTAGGATATTATGTTATTTCTGTAATAGCAAACTGTCGTTCAGTTAGGATCAACACCGGTAATATCATTTATTATAATGGAAATACACATAATCCATATCGTGTCGAATAGATGGCGTGCTAAGAAATAATATCATATGCATATGAGAATCATGTTCAAACATGTTTTTATTCTATTTGCGTGCTTTTTTACGTTGCAGTCAAATCTTGTTGTCGTAGAATGCGACTAGATGAATTACGCACTCTATTTTGTTTAAAAACAGGGAGAGCTGCGACTTACAAGAATAATAATACTAATAATCGATCCATCCATCAATAATCGATTTATCAACTTCACCATAGTTAACTTTATTCACTCCTTCTGCAAAATTATGTCCTTGCTAATAATTCATCTTAAAAAACAAGGACGAATGTTGTGCGTGAAGTTGTAAAATATTTCGATAGGGGCATCTACTAGAGGAAGTAGCGACTCATTTTATTGAAGACATTGTCAGCAATTCATGGGTCCTGTTGTGATCCTTCCTTTTTTTTTTTTTCAAATTTTTGCACCATTGCAGAAAACCATGTGAAGGAGCCCATCAGGCGCTGGTGAAAACAACAACAACAACTACAGAATGTGCAGGCGAGCCTTGACCTAGCCAAACTAAAGTCATGGTTCCCGCACTAAGGCCACTGGCGGGCCCATTGTGCCATTCCTGCTACCTAGACATCCATGAAGCCGAGCCCTTCAATAAAGGCCACGACCTTTTTCATTGAATGCTTGCTTGAGTTTCCAGGAGCCATGACAAGGACTCCGAAGATTCGCCTGCGTAATACAGCCCGGTGTGGACACTCTAAGAGAACATGGTGACGTTTCATCAGTAATGTCGCTATGTAGGGGAACTTTCCTCTATTACTACGTTGTAGAGATGCTTCCTCATACAGCAGTGCCCTGTTAGGAGTCCTGCTATCTTCCTCAACCTACTCCTTGGTAGATCAATAGCTGCTCCAGCCTGTCCATCCCTTCTGTAGAAGTTTGGATGGTCTAGGAATCTGCAGAGCATTCCAATGAGAGAGGTGCTGGTTACCCAGCCACTTCCTCGTCTCCTTACGTATTGTTTGTTTTGTTAGGCCCAGGGTCGGACCCGGGCCGCAGAAAGGAGCTGCCCCCTTCCGCAGCCAGTGCATCCGCCATTTCGTTGCCGTCAAAACGAGAGTGGGCCGGAATCCATTCTAGCTGCACTGCGTTCCGACTTGCAAGATCAGAAAGTCGTTCTCGACATTCGTCAGCAAGTCCTGAGTTGATGGTATATCCACTCAGGGCTTTAATTGCTGCCTGACTGTCGGTGTATATGGTTATGCGTCGATCCACATAACCTCTGTCTAGATTTATCTGCGCACATTCCAAGATAGCGTATATCTTGTCCTGATATGCAGATACACCATCACCCAATGGTATACCGATTTGTGTCCTTGGGTTCCTAAAGTAAATTCTAGCCCCTGCTCTGTCACCAGAGCATGAGCCATCTGTGAACCATCAGACAGTCCCATAAGGCTGTGTATTCGTCTCTTTATCCCAGGATTCTCTGTCCCGGATCATAGCCCTGTATGGTGAAAACAAACACTCCACAGGAATCTATTCATCGCACATAATTTTTATTTTCAATTCTATTATTTTTGTAGCATAATAATAAATATGTTGGATACTAATTGAATCAACCATCCGTATTAAATTGAAATATCTGTTAATCCAACTGAAATAACTTCCCAACACCTTATACAAAACTTTCTCATCAGCGGAAAGATTTTCTGTGATACGTATTATCCTTTCGCACTTTCCACTACCCCAGTAAATGTCGTTTCGTCTAAGCGCCTAAAGGTCACTGTTGTACTTTCTTAATTAGTTTGAAAACTTTGTTAATTTCAGACTTTACGATGTCAACACAAATGTTGCCGCTTCAGTAGAAATCAAGCTCCAGATTTAAATATCTTAAATTCATCAATATATCCGAAACAAACAATAAATAATTACAGTGGACTTTTTCTAGTCGCCACACTTAATTCGAGAAGCAGAATCCTTTTCGTTCCAGAACACTTTCTTTTCCATCTTATTTCAAGTTCCTTCATTTTCCACTCAACCCTTCTTTTGTGACAATTTGCTTAGAAAGTACCAAAAATTACCGACAAAATGAAATAACAATCATCACAAACTATTTGCTAGGTTGGGTCAGGTTGGATATACGTGGGTCTGACTTCTTCACTGAGACTCGCCAGATCACATCTATTCATATTCCACCAAAGGGAAGAAAAAAGGCAGGTCAGAATTACCTGAAGCGGTATGCTAGAGGTACTTCCCATAATATTGCAACTTCTAGTGTTTACCACCGAATGGTTACTTTCCTTATGAGCCCGCTTTGCTCTCTACCCAAGAATATAGGAAGAGGAGGTAGGTTGAAGAGTATCTCCAAGACTATTTAGGTATATAAAGAGCTTTATTTTGGTAGTTCGCTGTAAAACTCTTAACCACCAAGCAAAATCGTTGGTCTAGCGACTCAATACATCTATTTGGGACCCATGCCCAAGATTTTCCACAGATGCCCACGAAAATAGTTCACACTCCATTCGCTGGACAACTACCAATTTGATGTAATGGAAATGACCGTACATTGTAGTGCTGATTTTCACCACCGCGGTATTGTCTGCAATCATTTTCCCCGTGAGCTTTTTGATGTTCCACTGTGTTCATGGAACATAAAAAAATAATACAGCCGTCTTTCAGCTCGGTGTTAGTCTTATTATGCGAAGCCACTTTGTGGAATGGTAATACTTACTCCTTAAAATTTAGGCACGAACTCGTTTGTGAATTCCTTATTACCCTCGAGTAATAACGTGTGTCAGGAAAAAAAGAAGTGATAAGGGAATAAACGGACTGAACCCAATTTTTGTACCGAACAAAATCCAAAATTAATCGTCCGTAAGAAGAAAGAAAAAAAAGATAAACTTGTTTGTTCATTTAAGTGGTTGGCATTTATATACACGAAGGGCTGAACTACTTAATAATTTCTAACCAGAGAAAACTATGGAAAATTGTTAAAAGAATGTGAGGTCAAACGAACAATGCCTTGTTCAACTAAGATCATAACCTGCGAGGAGCACGTCTATCCACAACCTCATGGTGGACAAACGCGGCTGCTACGAGCTACGATCTGTGGCTTGTGTCGATTATCAGCCACACACTGACACATAATGTTTTTCGCCGATTCATCTTCTCCTAGACAGAGTCAGTGTTTTCGAAAAGCGATAATCTGCCAAGCTGATGATTATTTAGCCTGCTGTGTTCAAAACCAATGTTATATAACAATGTTAATAGACCATATAACAGTACAATGGTCAGAACAAGGTCAGAATTATTATCCAGCACACGTGAACACAAACTATAACAACTTTATGTGAAGCAACGCTAAATTTGAATAAAAAGGGAACATATAATTCGTTTGGTGACTCCTAAAACATATTTGACGCCATTTAGGCGCTCATCAGATTAAACAACTGAACAATCAAAGAATTATACGTTTTTCCAATACTTTCGAACGTGTTCATTTTTGCATACAAATAATATTTAAGCCAATTATTAGCTGTATCACCAGAACTGTGAATAGAACAGGAAACATGAAGTTTTTATCATTGTCCGGACGATTAATTCTGGGATTACCAACGTTGCTAGTGTGAACAATAGGTAGAGTGCAGTATGAAGATAAATGTAAAAATATAGTTTGAAAAAACTAAAAAAACTCGCTTATTAAGAATATCGAACTAAAAAGTTGAAAGTAATTTTAAAAATAAACTTAAAACAATAGTATATAAAAAAAATACTAGTATAATTGAGGGAAAAGCGTGGGG
>CAJUYG010000026.1:401617-479027 GCA_910591675.1 Galerucella calmariensis | reverse complement strand
TTTATATCGAAACAATTGTCAATAATTTACTTGCAATTTACACATTTTTACAAATATATTGTGGAGTCATTTAGAAACAGTTAGTTTCATTTAAAACCATATGATGAGTAGATTCCACGAAGTGAGGGTTTATACAGTTAACTCAAACAAGCATGACTTTGAAAGTATTTAAAATTTCAATGAAACGTAATGAAAATTTTCTTTTCTTATTTTCGTCAACTGAATCACAAAAAATCTTGTATATAAACACGATGCAAAACGCCGTGTTTTTTGCACACATCTAGTGCACATCTAGTTGCACACATCTAGTGCAAAAACACGTTTATTTTGCAACTAGTTGTATAAATAGCTATTTCAACTTTTTAGTTCGATATTCTTTAAAAGCGTGTTTTTTTAGTTTTTTTAAACTATACTTATTTTTCATTTTTCAGTTCGATTTATTGTCAATAGAGTTTTTCTTTTAGTTCTCATTGATAGTATTATAAATTTCCAACAGGCACGAATGTAAAATTCTTCTTGTGCCTTAGCCCGCTCAGCTAAAGAACGCATTTAGGATGATGGATGATACTAACAATCAAAGGAGAGTTACAAACCCACAAACATACAAGTGAAGCTAATAAAAGCGTGTTCATAAAACAGCTCGAAACATAATTTAAAAAAAAACGTTTATAGCTTCAGCCATTTCATTTGATAAGTAAAAATTTGATAAATCAAAAGGTAGTAGATGTTATTAATAATATTGATTCATTAAATTATAGAAGATATCAGTATTAGAAAGCGAAATGTAATATTAGAATTATAGAGGGATTTTTTCCATCATAACAAAAATTTCAATAGCAGTTGTCAGTCTTGAACCCCTCAACCCTGAGGATTAAGGGTATCATGTAGAGAGAGCGAAAAACAAGAAAATAAAGTTATCAAAAGATATCAACCAATTTATTTATTAATTGTTTCAAACAGTTTGGCGCCCGAAAATATATGAATGTAAAGAAAAAAAGGTAATAAATGTACAAATCTAGTTTGTTAGTACCTTTAACACATTTATACAATGTAGGTTTTTATTTTGTTTCTACAACATCTTCAGCCGTTCTTTTTATGTTCCTAATTACTGGTTAGGAAAAGTTTTTGAAGTGTTGATGGGAGCTTTTAGCTTCACTAGGGCATAAAATAAAAATTCAAAGTTTTATTAAAAGTGTTAAAAGTGTGGCACTAAAAAGATATTATGAAAAGGATGTATTCGAGTGAGGAAATTGGGTCACGTTTTTCAGGGAAAACTGAGAAAGTGTCTATAGCAACCGATTGATGCTAATGTTTGTTTTTGGAAATTAAAAATAATGAGAGCCGTCCAGGTTAACTGCTTCAAAGTTTCATCCAATTTTCAATCAGGTTATTTTCTTTTAATGTTAACCTGGAAACAGCAATAATAATCAATCAGCTTGAAGTATTTTCTTATAGTTTCTGTTCCTATATCTCCACCAACTTCATTACTTTTCTTGCAACAATATCTCAATTGATATGAGCTTGTTTTATTTGTCTACAACTTCTCTTTAAAGTATTTCTTCATTCTCACATCGACCAGCTTCTTGAACTCTACTTCCAATTGATGTGAATCTATCTTCACATTATTGTTCTCATGCATTGTATTCAACAGCTGTCGGGAATAATAAAACATACAAACAGGGTGTCCGACGTTTCATTTCTTGGTAGGCTTTTGTGTCCTGGAATCCACTTGAGCTCTACCCTATTATGGTACATCAGGGTTGAGAGTTCTTGTAAGCAGTTTTTGGATTTTTGTATGTTGTAGATCCACCAGCGCTGGATTCCGTCTGCTTGTCCATTCAATTGCTATTCCATTCCAGATTATCTGGATATTGTTTGGTTGGTTGTCAATAATTAAGTATGTTATCACTATCAATTTAGGTTTTCTGTATTCGGTGAGTACAGGCTAACACAAGCCAGCATGAGGGAGCTTACTTCCGGCGACGTTATCGCCTACTTCAAACAAGTAGGCTGGATGACGAGCTAGAAGGAAGTCTGAATCTCAGAAGGACGCACAATAGGCCAATTGTGGCCTAAGTTCTGTGGATTCACCCACCCTTCAAATTCTTACAGATACAGATATCACTTCCCATTCAAAAAATCTGATTTGAGATAACATCTGTTATTCTGGAATGACTGTTTTAGTATCATTGTGTTTCTCCGGCACTGTTTTATGCCATAAAACTCCAGTATCTTGAATTTGTAATTCCAATCTTCCGCAATTTCAAACAATTATTCTTTGTGCGATTATACTTAAAAATAAAAAACAATTACCGCAAAGTATGTCATTACGCGTTACGGCAATGAACCGAATTACCGCTAACACAATAAAGTCCTCCAACCACAATGTCAACTAATCCGCTTGATTATTTTCACTTAATTTCAAACAACAAAGGCTCAACTGCTAACATTGTTAACAAAATTTCAACGTGCGTATCCTGGAACATAACTGATTTAATGCTAAACCCAAAGCCGCAGAGAGTTAATATAAAAGCAAAACATGCGCCGCACCGGACGAAATATCACAATGGTTAATAAATTGATAAAAGGGGTTGAATATAATTTGATAATATGTTTTGTTTGTTTCCAAACATTATTTCGAATAAGAGAATAACTAGCCAGGATAATAATCGTGGACGGTTCAAGTTTCAAGTATCTTGAGGTTTATTCTATTAGAAGTAAGTTAAATTCAATTTCCAGCGGTTGTAGATGAGTTTTTATACTTTGATGATGATGAATTTCAAGTAAATCTCTCCTAAACAATTGTAAAAACTAGACTGCAAACATAAAAAACTTTATGCATCACGCGTGGAGGGAGAAACCCTGCTGCTGATCAATCATCTTCCAAACGACAGTCCAAGCCTTATGATGATTAGGACCACACTGGCCTGTTAACAGATTTGTTAGACAAGGTGATGCTTGCTGAAAACATTCTTCTTCGATATGGTTTTAAATGAAACTAACTGTTTCTGATTGACTCCACAATATATTTGTAAAAATTTGTAAATTGCAAGTAAATTGACAATTGTTTCGATATAAATATCATCGTCAGTTAACTCAATTCTTCTTCGAGCCTATGGATATATCAATTCTGGTTAATCAAGTCGAAAGTCTAATACCCTTCTTACAATCCAGATATTTTTAGTTTGTTTCGCAAAACTTGATGAGATGCCAATTACAAGCTCCAGGCCAAGCAAATCACCGCTTTTTTATTGGCTTTCATACCAAAATCATCAGGGATTTAGATTAGAGACAATTTGCTCTAATAAGAGAATAATACTCGCAATATCCTCAAAAGGTTAATGTTTGGACTGAGATTGTTGGAAACCATATCATTGGTCCTTTTTTTATCAAGGGCAGTTTGAATGGCCATCATTATTTGGCAAAATAATGTCAAGCCCTCGTGGAACACGAGGGAGAATATGATATGGTTTCAGCAGGATGGAGCTGCTCCACATTACCAACGCAATTTCCGACAGTACCTCGATGGAATATTCTCCAATTGTTGGATAGGAAGGCAAGGATCTAAAGAAAGGCCAGCGCGATTACCTGATCTAGCATCAGTAGATTTATTTTTATGGAGTTATGGGTAGAGGATTTTCTGCAAAACTGAACCTTTTGATCAGACAATGATCCCCAGATGCTCAACTAGGTCATGGTTAAAAGGGTGGGTGGAAGAACAACACAATAAACACTGGAAGAACACGCCCAGGCAAATACATAGGAAGAAATTCATAAAAGAACCATCAGAAAAAGTAGCGAAAGAACTGCTTTTAATGAGCAGGAACAAAGAACGCACCATAACGGGGCTACTTATGGGACGCTTTCCCACAAAGGAGCATCTAAACAGAATAGGGCTGTATAATGGAGACCTCACATGCAGAAGATGCAAAAAGGATACCAAAACAGTTCTGCATATACTATGCAACTGTGAGACACTGGACCACAGGAGGTAGAAACTGTATGGTAGACCCTAAATAACTCCAGAAGACTTCTACAACCAACCAGCAAAGAACCTGTATGAGCTAATACAGGGAACGGATTGGCTGAATAAGCTGTAGTCAGAACACTGGGAGTATGCACAATAAGCCCAGGAGGCTGAGGAGGTGCCGGCGAAGGGACGGCTCCTTAAAAAAAACCCTTTGATCTAAATCACTTAGGCCAAATAGTGTAAGAAGACAGTTTTATTTAAGATTAGGATGTTACCAAGACGTACGCGGAGGGCATTTTGAACATAAACTTCATTGTCTTCCATAGTTTCCGTTATTGTTTCAAATTTTATTACGTTTTGCATTACATTCTTGTTTTTGATAGTATTATAGCGAATTTCGGTAACCACATGATTTTATTTTATTCTATCTCAACTGTTGCAATAAACTTGGAAACCATAAAATTTTTGTATAAAGAATAAAAAGACTTTTGAAACCATACATCACAAGCACTTACTTCCCATTTGAAAAATTGAGGAATGTAGAGTCCGTTTCATTAGAGAACGGAAAGCTTGTTTACATGCGCAGAGACGAGTTTTAGATTTAGTTTTAGATTTTTCATAAATATGTACAGAAACCGTTTGGTTTTTACACACTGTATTTTTGTGTGATAATTACATTCGAGCTACCAAACGATGGTTTAGCAAGATTACTTCACAATCTAAATTTTCCTCTAATTTCCTACATCCCCAGTAATGAGATCTTTCCATAATATTTCTCTAAAAACTCATTTTCCATTCCAAGATCTCATTACCATTAAGCATTATAATAGCTTAGAAGATGTATCTCACTTCTTGAATATTTTGCTAAAATATGGGTATTTTATGAAGTTTACAGCTTTGAAATGTTCTCCGTATTCCGGTATTACGAGCTTATATGTGAGATTTTCCATTTCATATACAAATTCTCTTTGAAATATTAGTCTTTATGTAACATTTTTAATACAATGTTACGCAGATCATTGTAAAATAATCGGATGTTTCATGGATTCATTTTCTCCTTGGTTATTCAACCCATATTAACCCACGTAAGTTATTTCGCTGTGATATACAATTTAATTTGCTCAGTGACTTCTTGAATCTTGATAATTTTGATTTCCTTATATAAACCGACACGAGGATTGAATTATTCTTTGTAATCGATACTGCTTGGTAGACAACACATAATACACCAACCACTATAGTTCTGTTAAATATATATGGATTGGAAAAGTACATTTCTTAATATATCATTGACTTCGTATCTTTTCTTGAGGATTGAAAACATTAAAAGATCCATAGTTGGTAAAATTAAGATACTCGGTGGAATTTTGAGAACATCTGTAAGATCTATAAGCCGAAGAGTTACAGGAAATGTGATTCTAACCTTACCTGTTGCTTACAGATTCGTAAATATTTACGGGCTGGACCTAATAATATGTCACTGTAAGCAGTACAGGATGTGGTACAGAGCTTTGTACTTTTATTATTATTATTATTATCATTTTTCGTGAATTATTAGTCAAAAAGTTGTAGATTTTTAGTTTTTTTTGTGATTCTGGTATTCTGGTATTCTGTTGGGAGAAGATGAGAATCGGTTTGTACATATTTTTTATGGTATTATTATAAAATGCACTTCCCATTTTTCCAAAAATCATATGAGAATCCAACGAAGACATGTGAGGAATCAATGAAATATTTTTGACGTGCTAGAGAGGCTTTTTAAACAAATGTTGCGCTGGACAAAAATAGTGTTCAATTCTTAATTCATAATCATGTTAAGGAGAATAATTTAGGAATTCCCTTGGTAGTGAAACATAAATATAAATAGAAGTGAAGTTGAAACCTATAAGGTAAAGATCTGTAACTATCACTCTTACAGATTTGTTTCCAGAATGGAAAATTCTACAAATTTGTGAAGGTTCAAGTTACAGATCCTATATCTTACAGATTCTGTAGCTTATGGGTAAATTCTCAGAATCGCAACATAAATCATGTTGGTGTTGAGTTGAAACGAAAAATCTTGTAATTGAGTAAACAGGATGATTCACAGCCGATCAACAGCAGCTAGAAACTAGCTTAGTGAGACCCCTGCTTGAAAATATGCCTCTGTGGAAGCACTGGTGCTGCCAATGATAAAAAAATGTTCAAAAGGTCTCTGAGAAAGATTTTAGAGTGAGCGAAACCTTCATTTGATTACATGTATTAGCTTTATTCACTAATAATATATAGGTTTTTTTTTTAAATTTTGTTTCCAACAGAAAAATGTTTTTTTTGAAAATCTATTTTCTAATTCATTTTTTCTGAACGTTTAAAGCAAATAGCTACAAACGGTTTATAGATCGAAGTTTTATTTGTAAAAAAAAAACGTTTCTTCCAACTGGTCTTTTAAACCAATTTACCAATGAGTCCAAAAAACAACAATTTTTTCGTTGTTTCAGTAGAAATTACAAAAAAGTTACGATCGAAAAGTTTTGAATGCAGCAATGATTGCATTTGGCACTAGCAATCAGTTAGCAGCTCGATATTGAAAATTCGAATTATCGGATTCGTCGTTTGTTCCAATTGGAAGCAATTGTCGCATAGCTCAAAATTAGATATAAAAAAAATGTTAACCATCGCACTCCAATTAAGATAGGAATAACTATATTCATGCAATTTTTATTATAATCAGTTAATTTCACTGAATAAAAATTGATTAGAACTGGTTTCATATACAGGGAGCAGCAGAAAAACAGTGAATTAAAAATATAGTTCAAGTAAAATAACAGTGTAATATTTGAAAAAGTTATTAGGAATGAGATAACAAGAAGATTGGATCATCGAAAGTAGTAATTGTACGGATAAGGAAGGGAAGTCCAGGAAAATTTCTACCAAATGAATTAAAAAGAATGAATTGGATAGGAGACTCAACAGGTTAATTTAGCCTAAATGGGAAACTCAAGGAGTTCAAACTAGTGGAGAAGATGGAGAAGAAAGAATGTATATTCTGTGTACTTGCTGATTGCATGGGTTCAAAATCTGGGAGACAACTAAAGAGAACAATACGACTTGCCTCTACACATATCTTGAGAATTCTTAAAGGAATAAGACCAAAGTAACTGCGGGTCTTTAAGACTTTCCTCAGGATCTAAGTAGAAGGAGAAGAAACAAAAGATCTTTCAGATCTCAGTGAATGTTCACCTTAAGAAGCATACCAACAAAAAACTTGAAATTCTCATCTACCGGATGTTTGCAAAAACTACAAATTTGACCATAAAACTGAAAAAGTAGAGGCTGTGGATATTCGTTCAAAATTTTATTATATGTGCAGGTTTCAGAAGGTTAACCTGGAAATTCATGCACATAGGCCTTAAAATTCCGTGCATTACTGTATGAATTGAAAAATTTCATTATTTATGCTAACATTGATTACCTACGCAGGCACAATCAACTTTGCAACATCATCCATCAGAAGTTGGCCAACAAATTTGGATTAGTTAACACCTACACCCCATATTACAAGTACCATCCGAATTCGGTGCTAGAGAATGCTGATTTTAGACTATACTACGATAGGTCAATTATCACCGATGGACGGGTGACAAATAACCGGCCTGATATTGTAGTTGTGGATAAAAAAACTAACTCGGTTTATCTGGTGGATGTTGCTGTACTCATTAATAACAATATTCTGGACAAATACAACGAGAAAATTGCAAAATACACCGATCTTGCAATTGAGGT
The DNA here is from genome assembly GCA_910591675.1 of Galerucella calmariensis. NCBI lineage: Eukaryota > Metazoa > Arthropoda > Insecta > Coleoptera > Chrysomelidae > Galerucella > Galerucella calmariensis. Next base: position 471,295 of record CAJUYG010000026.1, on the reverse strand, counting down.
AAGACAGATGTGGCATGCAGAGAAAATAGAGGTGGTACCGATCATTGTTTCATCTACGGGACTAATTCCCAAAACTCTACAAGACAGCCTTACCAAACTAGGTCTTCGCAAAAATACATACATCGATCTGCAGAAAGCTGCCATTCTAAATACCTGTCACACTGTCCGTAAATTTCTAAATATGTGACTTCCGAGCCTAATCCCATTTGCGTTTACACACGCTCGGAATAGGTGAACATTACCAGCAAGTGCATACTTGGAATGATAATAATAATAATAATTTATTCACAAAATATATAAGTAATTACAAATTTGTTATGGTTAGTGGATAAACAACCCGAAGGTCTCCGATAGGTGTACATACACCTGTTTCGGCAAAATATATATAAATAAAAACAACAGTACCTACTCAATTTAATAATGTTAGACATGTTATTACAACCCTGATAACATTATGATTAGAATCAGAGTTGAAATTTAAAAGATAATTATTTAAAAGATGCATAGATAAAATTACAATAAGAATAATAAATTGAAATTTTAAAATGGAATTCTAAAATTTCAAAACTTTGGTTAATGTGACCATACGTTTTTTCTTTATTTTTTGATAATCGTATGTATAGATATGCATAGAGTAAGGCGTTTATTGCACGCTACGTTGGACAACGAGTGCAATACACAATATTGCACGAGTTGCATAATAGTTATTTACGTAATTAGTGGGATATGGACATTATTAACGCACGCATGTGAAGTTTGCACGACGAGGCAGTAGGCCGAGTCGTGTAATCACAGAAGTGCGATAATAATTCCTATCACACGTGTTACGTACAAAATTTCAACTACAACTGTTTATTAGTATTATTAACAGTACTCATATCATAAAAAAAATTCAATTCAACGTATTTTTAATTATTCGACTGCAAACATAAGATACTGTGTGTCATATTTTGTGACCATAGCAACAAAGACAAACAAAGCTGTATAAAAAAAATAAATTAGTGTTGTCATCAAATTGTCAAAGTTGAATGAACACAAATCTATGAAAATGAGTCATCTCCTCTCGGAAATTGAAAATGCAGCTTCCAGTGTTATTTCAAACATTTAATTCTGGTATTAATATTTTTCCAGATTCTTATTATCGCACTTATATACGTCATTATGACACTGAAAATAGTGTCAATTCGTACCCGTTATATAACAGTTGTAGATAAAATATTTTTCCCAAGTTCGTGCAAATAACTAAAACATGTCTTATTAGGCTGCTCTAAAGTATTACAGTAAAATGACAGATAAGTGCAATAAGGAACTGCCTAGTCCACTAAATAGAGTTCAATAAAGTATTTTTTTTGCATGAACGTATTGAAAAAAATTAAATTGTTTGTAAAAGCCTAATCTATTTAATTTGTAAATTTATTATGGAAACAGAGCAATCGGATAAACTCAGTATTCAAAGTTTTCCTGATAAAATTTCAATTATTAAACATTTTTCCTTCCGGTTATATTTCTACATAAAAATATTTGCAACTCAATTTATCGTGCATGACTGTATAGGATCGCTTAGGCGACCAAGGGTGAACAGCGAACGTCTATAAATAAATTAAAACAAAAACGGAGCAAAACTAAATTGCAATGAATTCTGGAAAAAACGTAACGAATTTCACGTTGCAGGACGTATAGTTTAATAAAGCATTTGCAGTGGAAATCTGCAGGGAATTAGTCAGTGAAAATTGCTAATCCCCTGTCGCATACTCGAAATTTATAGATTTTTTGTCGATAAAATTTCATATAGAGGTGAGAAATTCTACAATATATATATTTAAAAGAATGAAAATTTTTTTTTAATTATACTGTAATATTTAAAAACTGCTTATCTACGACCACCTTTAAAATTAGTCATTTACGAACCAAAAACAAATGTGTGAAATCATACATTATAAATACGTTGAAAAGCGTGCGTAAATGAACAACGCTTTTTATATGGGACTTTCATTATAACACCCAAAAGCGTGCGTAAATCACCAATGATTTTTAAATGGGGTTTTCATTTTAACACTCTTTTTTAGCTACGTAATTAGTATCTAGTTATCTTGAATTTAGTCGTTTGTTGTATAAACTTTTGTGCTGTCAGTAAATTTGACAGAAGTATCAGACATAGTGAAAAATATTTCAAATTTTAATTACACTTATTTTAAATGGAAGAACCTCGGGAAAAATGAATTTCTTCGGATTGCACACCAGCTGAAATTAGAATTCGTTGTGTATATATTTGTTGATAAGAAATAAATTTTTATGTTTTTCAACCCGTTCAGAGCACATTTTTTTATTTTTCCTTCATATGGTCGTATATAAAGTTTTGTATGACACTTGTGCGTGAAGTACTTCTGCACGCTTGTATCATAAATAACTATTCTACACTACTAGCTATGAACTTGACAATCATTGCCTCTTCTAGCCAACTGAGAGGTTAAATTTCCCTGTCTCTTTTTTTTGTGCATCATAAGTAGGTGTTTTCTGTACCATATTCTATCATAATTTCAATGGACGGCCATTTGTATCCTTATAGTTCCAATTCCAGTCTCGTCCCTTATAATCCTGGATCAAAATAAAGTCTTTGATTTCTGTCAACAATCCCCCAATCTGACAGATTCATTTGCAATGACCGGCACCCTAAACAAACAAGGGTAATAAAATGGTTGTACTTGGGTTTTATCATTATTCTGTAAGTAGTCAAGCTACGTGAAAATTGGATTGGAATTGGCTTATTTTCAGAGGATTTAACAGATATCGAAATAACTTCGACAAGAATCTTCTTTCTTGGGGAAAGAAAAATACATTCCAAAAAATTCTACTAAAAAATTAATTGATAAGCACCCATGGAGTGTCATCACAGTATAGGAACGAACCAGTAGTATTACTATTATAAATTTCATTCATAAATTGCCAGAGCTTTTGATGACCTTGAACGGATCGCTTTACGATTCATTTAACTTTTCCATAGACGTAGGTAGCATAAGTTTTAAAATAACTTGAACGTGTTAAATGTTTTTTCTTGAATATTGTAGAACAGTACACTAATGAGTTGATAAAACAATAGTCTCATACAAAATATTCATTGGTTTACACACACTACCCGTTTTCTTCTGTTTGTCCGAAAAGCCATAAAAATATAAGCCCTGTATAATAAATAATATTATTCGCAAATTCTCTACTTGCACTTTGGTTGGATCGCAGCACAGCCGCCGGAGATACTCATCCGAACGTTGTTGTAGGCACAGAGAAGTCGGGAGTGTGACATCACGAAATAACATACTGGTTCGTTCCTATACTGTGGTGTCACCATGTAGTTTGTCAGGGTTAAGAATTCTTGAAGACAGTCCCAGCTAAGTGTTACTACATCTAAACCATTACTCAATTCACTAAAATTCATATTATTTTTTGCCAATAATATATTATTATCTCTATCTCATTAGTCATTCAAATATATTTTTCATCTGTTATCATGTACCTAATAAAAATATTCGGTACAGATATATAACAAGCTTTTCGTAAAACGTGAATTTCTGATGCATAACTAAAATATTTTCAAACAATAACAACTTCCTCCGATATCCAGAGTTTTTTAGGTTGAGATTGCCCGTCAGTGTGTTTTTTGCCTTCGTTGAGCAAGCTGTGTTTCAGAGGTAAGTACTAAATTCACATTTTCATCAGGAATATTTTTCCTTATGAATATAAAATATGTTGAGAATTAATATTAAATTTCTTATTGAATATATTTCCTCCCGCTTCCATAGCCCGTTTCTTGCACTCACTTTTTTGAGTCCTGTCTACTCCTCCGTTTGGTTTTCCGGATTGTTTTCATTGAACAAAGCACAACAATTGTGAACTGTTCCCACAGCCTGACGACTTCGACAATTGCAGAACTAGCCAAACGTTACACCCATGCTCAATCCCTTAAGAGATAAGATGGAATCAAAAGATGCAGTCTTGCCAGGATCACCCTGGGCGACCTTGGGAAGCTGGCGTCGAAGAAATATTTGGCGATGACCAGGAAAAACCTACGTTTAACAGTAGGATTTCTGACTGGCCACTGTCAACTAAGGAAACACCTCCATACTATGGGGCTAGAGGACACACCTCTATGTAGTATGTGTGAACAGGAAGATGGAACTGTCAGGCATGTGAGTCTGGGCCTACACCTGCCGATATGAAGGAGATGTCTCCTTGGGACCTGTCCACCTTCCTGGGAAGGACATGATGGACGATGACCTAGGAGGAGACAACTCCTCGGGAGGATGTACAATGGGTCACATGTGGCATAGGTGCCTACTCCCTACTTTACAAATACAGATGCCTTACTGTTCTTCAGGACCTTATTGAAGGTAAATAGTCTTTAACAATCGAACTCCAGCTATCCCGAAATTGATAAAAAGTATGTTCCATCTTCTCTCTCTGATAATTCATCTGCCATTTCCTGTCCTTCCTGGATCCTAACTCAGCGCTTCAATAAATTGACTATCCAACATTGTACCATTCCTTCATCTTCTATTCCTTTCATCAATCTTGAACTGGTCAAACTTCCTTTTTGTTTAGATCAAAAAAATGGACTTATATCACGTAGGACATGAAATGATGGAACATGATCATATGAATCATATGAATCATATGGATCACATGGATCACATGGATCACATGAAAAGTATGCATGATATGAATCACGAAGGGCACTCGGACCATATGAAGCATATGGACTTAAATATGGAGCATATGCACGGAATGAACCACTCAGGACACGGTAATCATAGTATGATGATGGAAATGTATGTAAGTAAGATTCCAAATATTTTCAAGTGAACATTTTTTTACGGACTTTTGTTGTAGTTTACATTTTCTTCGTCTGCTACGGTGCTTTTTAAAGAATGGAGTTTTACTACTGTTGGTGGCTTAGTTGGTTCCATGGTAGGAATATTTCTTTTGGCCGTGTTTTATGAAGGTGTCAAATATTTTCGGTAAATAATTTTGCCCCGACAACTAACAGTATGAGGGTGGATACTTTTTTTTTCATCAACTGCAATTTTGATATTGTTATCAGCAAATATTTTTTAGGGAGTACCTATTTTGGAAAACTTACAATGCTTCACAGTATCGAGCAGTGAGAGTTAAAGGTGTGGAAGGTTCCGTTGAAGACCCACAAAATATTCAGTGAGTACGCTACGCATGCTATAGGAATTATGACACATTTTTTAGATGCTTTGCTTTATCCTAATCCTGTATAATACAATAGAAATCCTTTGAATTGTGTAATTAATGAATTATTATGTAGAGATGGTTAATGGGAGTTTTTTTATTAATTTGTATAATAAACATAATTGTTGACTTATTTAATAATTAGGATAATTCCTTGAATGATTACCCATAGTTATTGAATGCTTATAGCAATAACAATTGATTATGAAGTATAGTTTGGCAAGTTTATCTGGGGCAACAAAATAAGAATCCCTTTTTGGGGTAAATGTCAAAAACTAACATTTATATCAATTTTTTCGAGTGTTATTTCAACTTTTCTACACAATATTTCTCAAAAAACCATAAATTACAAACGTCGACTTAATATGTCAAGGAGGAAGAGTAATTTTTGGGAAACAATTCAAGAAAGAGGGAGAAATAGAGCGGTTCTACTGGAAGGTTTTATTATATGGTTTATTATTATTTGTTGGGAGTGTGAAAAATAAGACATTTGGGATCTTCCAACGATTATTTCACTCAATACAAAATACGCGCCTTGCTTGGTTTAAATATGAGGATTGATATCTGATTGGATACATGCAATTTTCCTATCTGTGTGTTTCGCGATGTCATTAGTTGTTTTATTCGATATAAAAAATCTAGTGACTGACAGAAAATGTCAAATTATTAAAAAAACGTCAGAATCATTGTATCAAGAAATAATCTTAACAAATACAACTCGTGTAAATAATGATTATCGAAAATTACTTCGAAGAAATTTGTATTTCGATAATCATTAACACACTTGTTGTATTATTATCGAAAATTCTGCCCAAGCCCTTCAAAATATAGCAAAATAATGTATGGTGGAATTGTGTACGGTCCCAAAAAAAACCGCATGTAAACAATTCGTGATCTATTTTAAGTTGAGTATTGGATGACTCGCTTTAAAATAGCAGTGGGGGAATAGAATATGCACGTGAATTTATTTTCGTGTGGTTGTTTTTGAGAACGAACCAACTGTGTAGATCCTTAATATCGTGTGATCGTAGATAAAAACCCTATATCAGTAGCTCAATCAGGAGGCGGCAAAGAGCTCTAGATAAATTGCCGCAATTCGCAAGTAGTCAAATAGTATTTTTTTTATTGGTGAACAATTTCACCTATTTAAAGCACGCCTCAGCGTGTTTAAATCGAACTTTAAATAACGCGCGTGCTTTAAAGTTACCGTGGCAACATCAACAACTCGAGAAACTAAGTCTAAATCTATGGTCTAAATCATGTCTGAATCACTTAACAATGTAAAATTTATAAATTAAAATGGAAATATTAATATTTCCATGACAATGCAAGGTATACATCATATACATCACGAATTCAACCATTTGACATTTAGTTCTTATTACCATCTATGATTTCCATTTCTTTTTGTTCTAGTAGTTATAGACCAGTATTTATAATTTCAATGTGCACCAATAAAAAAAATAGCGTGAAGTATTCGTGTATAACTGGTCTTTAAAACACTTGCTCCATTTCGAGCACGCCGGCGAAGCCGCATGTTAGACCTTAATATCCACTTTTATATACTATTATAATATAAATATTTGTTACAGAATGATGGGAGATAATATGCTACCTAAAAAACCGTAAGTAGACATTTTATTTTTATTCTATAATCACATTTTCCAATGAATTTGAGATTATCGCTATCAAAAATGTGGGAAGTTTTACGTAATCGGTTCTGCCCGGGCAATAATTTACTTACTTACAGAGTCAAACTACGTTTTGACATTCCAATATCTCGAAAACTATTTACATGAAAAGTATGATTTTTGGCAACTATTAACAAGTGAAAGTTGAGTTTATATTTATTACAAAATTTTTCATATCTGGTCACGCGATCGCATCTTTCAAATGGGCCAAACGGTATATTGAACGATTCTTTGTGAATTTTAAGATTAAGATTAACTTCCGAAAATGCTTTTTACATCAACATGCATCAACTGAACGAGGTCTATAAGTTAAAATTACCTCATTAATTATATTTCAGACCGACTATGTTTAGCGGGATTCATATTCTACAAACATTTTTGCACATGTTCCAAGTGCTCCTATCCTATTTTCTGATGTTGATCTTTATGACTTACAACGTCTGGTTGTGCCTGACAGTAATCTTGGGAGCTGGAGTTGGTTATTTTCTATTTGGATGGATGAAATCACCAGCTGTAGATGTTACTGAGCATTGTCAATAATAGATCGGTTATTTTATATAAGTAGTAGTTTATAGGTTTAACAATATAGTGGATAAAATATCAAAGCTGATTCTTAAAAATTGTGTTTGAAATTTTCATGACAATAATTATACTATAAAATTGTGAATTCATCTTAAATACATTCTTACTATAGAATTTTTATATTTTTTTTTGCTGTGTACAGGTGTAGATGAAAATATATAACCCCTTTCTTATATAGAGTGTTACAAAAACGAACTACATATACAGTGTGGAAACCAATTATGGAATAAAATTCTTTATGTCATTATTTTAAGAAATTTTAAAAAATGCCGAGACACGTCAACTTTTGAATTGTTGTGCGTTTTATAAACATAAATTTGAATTTACAGGGTGATTCACGCAAGTATGCCATGGTCGGTGTTTTATTTAATGAAACACCCTGTATATTTGCATATTTTTGAAATCCTCTTAATGAACCGATTCCAACAAACTAAATGATGTATGGTCAATTATGAATTATATAGCGTGAAATTTTAAAATTAATTATTTATTACACTTGGAATATTGGTACTTTTTTAAATTAGCTAAATATGGATTTATCAAAAATCTAAACTAACTTATTATTAGACGTATTTGTATATTAAACAAAATCTGCTACGCCCATGAATTTTATCATAAATACCTAAAAATGGTCTAAAACGCCAATAATTAGACAAAATCGGTAAATAATGTGGATTGTTTTAAATCGGTAAATACTGTGGATTGTTTTCTATTCTGTCAGTAGTTGATGTGTTGACAGTTTATACTGAAAAAGTAAAATCTTTGTCAAACACTCTTTCCTTGTCGACATAACAATGAAATATTTAACTGAGACTCACCGAATTGAGATTTTAATGATGATCGGGTACGGGGATAACTGCAGAAGTCAAGTTGAAGTGGCAAACTTATTTAATCACAGGTATCCCGAATTGCCTAATATTTCACAAAGTACTGTGTCTAAAATTCATGCACAATTCAGATAAATTGGACATGTCAAACCATTGAAAAGAAAACCACACTTCGTTGGAGATGATGTGAAAGTGGATATTTGGTTAAGTGTCGAAGTGAATCCAACTTCAAGTACACGTCAAATTGCCTGTAAAAATAATGTTAGTCATACAACTGTTCTAAGATGTCTGCATAAAGAAAAACTTCATACCTACAAATTAACTTTTGTGCAGGAGTTAACAGAAGACGATCCAGATCGTAGAATGGATTTCTGCGAAAGATTGATGAATAAGCTGAACAGAAATGAGATAGCTCTTGGTACCATATTCTTTTTTCTGACGAATCAACATTCACATTGATTGGAGAGGTAAACTGACAGAACTGTAAATATTGGTCAGCAGAGAACAAGAACAAGAGGTACTATTGAGTGGCCAGCTAAATCGCCAGACCTTACGCTGTTAGATTTTTTTCTTTGGGGTTATCTCAAGAACAAAGTATATGCAACACAACCAACTGGCATTGTAGACCTCAGAGACAGGATAACTACAGAAATACGGAATATTTCATCTCAAACTTTGAACAAAGTTAGGGAGGAGTTTTATAGGAGTCTGTGCTATTGCCATCAACTAGGTGGAGAACATTTTGAGCATTTATTTTAATGTATTAAAATCAAATACATCAGGTATTTTATGTATGTGTTTAATAACTGTAAAAATAAAAATTTCACCCTGTATAATTCATAATTGACCATACATTATTCAGTTTGTTGGAATTGGTTCATTTAGAGGATCTCAAAAATATACAAATATACAGGGTGTTTCATTGAAAAAAAAAACACCGACTATGGCATACTTGCGTGAATCACCCTGTACATTTACATTTATGTTTAAATAACGCACAACTCATTTCAAAAGTTAATGAGTCTCGGCATTTTTTATAATTTTCTAAATCAATGACATGAAGAATTTTATTCCATAAGTGGTTTCCACACTGTAGAATTATCAGTTTACAGCATTCCATTCAGTTGAATTTCAAAAATACATTGTTTCAGTTCCAAACTTTGTCATATAAATTGCATTACCTTGTCGACGATATTGATTTTACTGTAATACCCGTATCTGTAACAATACATTGCGAAATCGGCCCGTAAACTGTTCCAATTCTCTCTTACCTCTTCAGTTCACCGTATTTGATACGAGCGTGTGCAATTCATTATTCATGCTTTGATAATTATCAGCTAAAGAACGTGCCGTGCAGAATTACCGTCTCTCCTTGACTCATTCGCTCCTCTCATAAAACCCTTAAGGGTATGCTGTTCCGTACTAGGTCGGTTACTCTGCATTTTCTTTTTCGGTTGTGTATAGACTGTTACACGAAATTTCACTATGCTTTCACGAACATATATAGATTTCGATGTATTTAAATATAATTTTAAAAATATAGTAGTTTGAGATGATTGTGGGATCCGTTTCAAAGATAATTGAGACGTTCCATACTTAAAACTCACTCTGTATATGTATCTAGATGATTCCACAGGGCCATGTTTGTTACATAACCAAGGGGGTTATAATCCAAGAAAACAGGGCAGGTCATTGATAACGCTCACACAACTGAAACAAATTGAATCTAATCTATTCTAGTGCAATCAGAGATCCCCCCTACAACGTTCTACGCCAATGTTGGTGGCTAATCCATCCATGGGAGTGCGTTCGTCAGAACAATTGAAACTGGGATTGAAAGCGCGTGGCAATCCAGACATGCGTGAAATATTTAAATTAGATCCTGTTATGTACACACATATACTGTTCGTGATAGTGCCAGATACGCGTTTGTTACGTTGTGATTTACTTTGGAATATAACAATGATGGCCGCGCCATTGGTTCGATGTTACATACGGTGAGGGAGTTCTAACAACAATTATGTTGACGAAATGATTTTACACGCTTTTAGATGTTCAAAGAGTGAAGGATATATTGATGAGTTTAGAGATTAGAGTACACGGGATTTTTAGTTAAGAGTCGTATATTAATGCAACTGGTAGGAAGAAAAAATAACTTGGGATATATCTTCGAATATACTGGAGCTTTTATTGACTTATTCGTGCATTTAAACTCGCATCTAATGACTATCAAGTTACTCGTATCTATTACAATACGAGCTGAAGAATGGTTCTGTGGATTGATTGATTCATTCATTCGGTACCACCAATCAGAGACTTGAGAATCCTCGGAACTTCAGCCTTCAGGCTTCTTGTGCTCTTGGTTGTGACATTTATGAGGAGAAACCAGTAATCCTCACCTGTATGTTCTAGTTCTAGAAGTCTTTATCTCCAATGAAACAATACTTCACATTTGGGGATAATGCTAGAGGCTGCTTCCTTCTCTTCCACGCACAACAGACAGATATATTCCTTCCTACATATGCCGTATGAATGCATGTGTTTCCTGAAGCACGGGTCACATTAGGCTGGTTGCCAGCCTCGAATTGAATAAGCCGCTACTATAAGCTGGGTGTGACCACGAAATTCGCAGTTGACACGACCAGCCGGCGAGTATTTGCCAGCGGCTGACGAAGTTGGACATGTTCAACTTTTGGTAGCAGGCAGCGCGACTAAAAGGTCACGGGATCCACTCGCGCTAGCTGGCTCCAGCTATCAGAACAGTCTGACCACCTGAGTCGCGCGCCAGCGTCGAGTAGACAAACACGTGGTCTGGGAAGTAGGTAATTTATTTCTTGAATATATTTCAAAATAATGCGTGTTTGTGGGACGTTTCGTCATAGGAGTACCTCAATAAGAGTTTGAAAGAGGAAGCTCTAAGCAACAAAGCCAGATACCTATAACTATCTCCACTTGCAAGGTATCTTAAGGTTCCAACTTGATTTTACACGAAATCGACTGTCTAAATCTAGTATCTTGTTTTTTAATTAGCGGTTCAACTAACTCTAGCAATTGTTGGAATTTATGAACTGATATTCCATTTCTGTAAGTTTTTGGGTCCTCTTCTTTCAACTCTTCTAAAAGTCTTGAGGATGCTTCTGATTCTTCCCTCCTTTTTGTATCCAAGGCCTAGACCACCATCGTCTCTTCTTGTGGTTCAGCATTTCCAAACAAAGCTCCGACACACATTATTAATAACAGCCTAATTATTTGTTCACGTGGACCCACAGACGACATGCTGACTGGAACTAGAACCACGCGAGTAGCCGAGTGTGACCCGTGCTTTGGGGTACAGTGAACGAAGAGTAATCCCGTGATTCTCCTCATATTGTCTCATCTCTCCAGGAGATTGCTTTGTTCCTGTATTGGCACGTGTCTCTACGTTAGTATGTATATATAATAAAAAACTTTTTTTACACTCAAAGGTGTAAGGGTAGGTATCTACATCTAAAACGGTCCATTTCTGCAGCTTCTTGGTTCCAAGTTTTCTTTGCTTCCTTTTTTTGTATTATCTCAAGCTTCCTACCCATTTTTGTTGCTCAATCTTATTAGACGTCCGAACCACTCAAGCTTTTGGTCCTCCAATACTCCCAGTATTGGTTCTACTTCCAGTTTCCTTCTCACAACCTCGATTCTTATCCGATCTCTTCGTGTTATACCTTTCACGCTCCGTTTCCTAGGTATCCATTATTAAATAAGCATTTCAGAATATTTTCCTTTTTATTCTGAATATTTTAAAATATTCATTCGGACTATTCTAAGCTAATTCTTGAGTTTTATAAAATAGGATGAAAGCAAATGTACAGTGAAAATCACAGTTCCGTATCTGTAGCCCTACTAAAACTTTGACAGTTTTTTTTGTTTCAGAAAATGTTAAAATGATTAAAGTTACTAATTTGGTTAAGTAGATCGGGGATTCTATTAAATGTTAACAGAGTTCCAGATAGTACATTATCCTTTCTCATTTACGCTAATCACAACTTTAAAATATTTGGGTCTGAATACACTTCGGAAAGACAAAGCTTTAAATATTTTAATACCCAGTTAAGAGTCACCCTTGTTAGACGCATTCGGTCGAAATAAAATGGAACAGACGTTGACAAAATGCAGGCGAAGCTGGTTGAAATCGAATTTCTGGCCTATGGATTTAATTTAATAAAATGGAAAATTTTTTTGATTTAGATAAAATTTTACTAATATGCTTTTTCGGTAGATAAACTATCCAGAACAATTCAGTAAAAAGGAATTTTTCCGAAATTACCGAACTCGCGAAATACCTTTTTTTATTAAATAACAGTTTAGTAACTTTAAAACTTAGAGAAAAATATTATGAATGTTGAGGACATGTTAGGTTAATAGCTATGCAAAAATAAAATAAATCGCCCAAAAAACAAAAAAACTATTTCCAATTAAAAAATGTTCTCCTCTACTTCGGCCCACAGTGTATATTAATTGGAGTTATGAGCACTGCTATGAGGAACCTTGCACATGAAATATACAAAATATAAAAACAGATATCTTGTATACTGAAATAGCAATTTTGAACCGACAAGAGACAGCGTAACATTTTCTTGAAAGCATTTTTCTGACATGTTTTGGTATAACTCATCATAATCCAGTAGAATTTCAACCATAGATGGTTGTATAGATTTTATTTTGAAATATGTGATGAAAGCTAGAGATGAAAATCAGTTCATATATTTCCGGTTTCTTCTCAAATTCATAAAAGTCAGACAAACTCTAATGAAGCGAATATAAAAACGTGGAATGGGATAAAAAGAGTAGCAAGACATTGATTTAAATTGAATATTTTCTCTCAAGAAGTTGGGAAACGCAAGGATTTTGAATCAGGGACAACTATTCCTACATTCTGTTATGTTCATTAAAAAAATCCACCTTCTTACTTCTTGAAAATCAGAAGAAAGGGACATGCCCCAAGATGGTATGATTGAAACTATGATTTCTCAAATAAATCCGTTACGGAATTAAGCAGCAAGGAGGAATGGGATCCAAATTCCATTACCAGACTTGGAAAATATTGCCATTGAATGGTACACAGACGGCTCAAAGGCAATAAAAGGAACTAGGATAGGAGAGCACAGGCTAGCAATCTGAAATTCACGCCATAAGAAAGTGTGCCCAATTTAATAATGACCAAGGATATTGTATCATAATATCGGATAGTCTAGCAGTCATTGCGGGATCGGCTTCAAAATAGTGTGGGAATGCTTAGAAAACTCAATAATCTTAGCGAGATCAATATAGTTATCACCTTACTGTAGATTTCGGAGCACAATGGGGTAATTATGTAGCAAATGAACTAGCAAAGACAGGTGACAGATTTAGTAGAGCTCACACAATCAAACATTCTTCTGCTAGGTGAATAAAACCTGTTGAGATCTAATGAATGCACAAGTCACAGTAAAATTGCACTAAGAGTTTCAACAGGGATCCTAATGGGACATTGTCGCCTGAATTGGCACCTGAAAAAGCTCAAAATAGTGGAGGAAGAATAATAAAGATTCAGTGGCATGGAAGAAGAAACCTCCATCCACCTACTTGCGAATGACACAGCAATTAAGAATCCTAGGGCAAAACACGTAGGTGATAACTAGATAGAAGAGGGACCTAAGCCGAAGCCTGTAGAAATCCTGAAATTCCGCTGGAAAATAGGACTGAAGAAACTACTAGTCCCTGAGAGTTTCCTCAGAAACTTAGTAGGAGTAAGGGGGCACAACAATAGATATTTTAGGTCTCATTGAATGCCATCCCAATGTACATGCACACAACAATTGAATTTTTTTTTTGTTGATGATCGGATAATTTTGGCACAAGTTGAGTCGGAGGTACGTTCTGTAATATGGAAGGTGCATTAGGTTATTTATTTTCGGAAGATTTGATTGATAGAAATTGTCGTGGTTTGAAGAAATGTGTCTATAGTTTATAAACTTAGAAACTGGATGTTAATTTGCATTGAAAGCTGAAAGTTAACTTAAAATAGGATGTGTGTTGTAAATTTTCAATGATGGTTTAATAGTTATATACGTAATTAGTTATGAAAAGGGAGATATTGTTCAACAAGCGTAATTTAATGAGCGCAAGCGAGTTTTGAAAATTACGCGAGTTGAACAATGTCGCTCTCATCATAACGTGTTTACGTACAACGTTTTATCTACTCTACGTAACTGTTCAAGTTTCAAAGAATAATTTATTAATTAGGTACTGTCAAAACTGACAATTACCTTACCCCATTATTTTAATTCAATAGTATTTCAGGATTTATAAACATTGAAAACAACATTATTGAAGACACAGTCATTTAAACTAAATCAATTTTCTGGGTGAATACTTCATAGTGACAATACTTCTAACACCATTCGAATCCACTTTATTTATTACCATTGTAATTGAAGATTTTATTAAATATCATAAAAGCGCGGAATTAGATAAAACGTTGTACGTAAAAACGTTATGAAGAGAGCGACATTGTTCAACTCGCATAATTTGCAGAACTGGCTATTACGCTTGTTGAACAATATCGCTTTTTTCATAACTAGTCACGTAAATAACTATTACCTGCACTCTGTCACAAAGTAGTCATTCCAACTAAACTACAAACCATAATAATCTAATTTTGAAGCTTTTCGGAAAAACTGAAAACTGATTTGAAAATAACTCTAGATCTATTTGGTTCCAAATAACAACAACAACAATAGATCAAAAGTCCTCAAATTTAATGTATTTCGAACGAAACTTCATCGTGTATCACTAGCGCTTCTCAACTTACTGGTCTAGTTTATAATTTTGCATGAAAACTGAATACCACATTTCATTATTTTGATGTATTCAGTTGTTATGACAATAGGAAGCTACTTTCTTTTGTTTGGTTATTCGGGCGTTCCGAGACGTTCGTGAATAGTAAAATGGCTTTTATCTTGTCACGTCTAGCGTCATTACCTCCATCTAAAGAGGTTTCTCTATCTCGCTGTTCATTCAAAATCAAGGTAACGTAAAAAATTGTGTTTCAGTCGCTACCTGATAAGTCTATCAATGACTTCAACTACACTTAACTTCGCTAAAATTGAGAAAATGATGTATCAAGGAGTACAGCCTGAATATTGGAGTTACTTCTAATTAATAATATGAAAGCGCAACATCCCTAAAAAATGAAAATGCTGAGACATTTCAAAGTCTGAAATACTCACCAGCCCGAAACAATGTTCTAATTTTATTTCTGGTTGAGAGTTTTTTTCCTTTGTCCTGTAGACACTTAAAAAGTTCTACGATTCCATCTACCGTTGTTCTTATTCACCATCCGGGAGCAGAACTTGAGCTTGTTTAATTCAGTTGTAAATATACAAGTTTATCAAATTTCGAGTCTCTATCTTCTTAAAATTGTATATCCGTAGTTAGTTTTAAATAAATGTCGAGAGAATATGTATTTACTTGAATCAAGTTGGAATAAATCGAATAAGATGAAGTTAATTTGTTTATTCATGCGAAACAAGTATAATTTAAAGTATTTCAATGAGAAGTATTCACCCCACATAATTCTAAAGACGTTACTTTTATGAAAAAATGGAAAAACATGTCAGAAATCATATAAGGAGGACACATAAGCCGAATGACCTCCAAAATACCATATTATAATTTGCATTTTCTCGCAGGTTGAGTATGTTAATAAAGGCATAGATTATTGTGAATGTTTTATTTTCAAATACAATCAACGTTTGAAGCGAAAAGACCTAGGAATAGCAGTTCAAATGTGAATTATCTCTGTAAATGACAATGTTGCCGGATGAAAGTGTTTAGTTTCACCTAATAATGCATGAGCTCGAAAAAAATTAAACGATAACAAGACAAAAGCATCATTTGTACAAATTAATCTGCGCTTATGGCAACAGCGGTTAAAATAGGAGGGCAATGAACATTCGGCCAGCCTCTGGAACTAAGTACAGGCCCTCGCAGACCACAAACAATTATTCTTTCGCTCTCTTTCACGCTGTTTTTCTCATATTTTCCTTGTCGTACTTGTGTGAATCGCATGGTTCGAAAAGCTTTTTCGCAATCTGTATGTGTGATTTCAGAATTATGTGGGGGGGATAGTTCTCATTAAAATGCTCTGTATAGTTAGGTTTTGTGTTTATTGGATGAAATTGAATTGAATAATTTCTATTTCTTGTTCTTGACATCATAGAACAAGAGTTTTTATAAAGAATGAGAATGTTTTGAAATAAAGTTTTCAAAAGTTTTTGTCGTTATTTAAATGAGTTATTATTAACAAAATACAATTTAATGAAATTTCGAATATTACTATGCGCACATATGTATTTTAAAAATTAATATTTTTCATTTAATCTATCATGATTTATGTTTGCAATGTTATTAAATAATGTAAACATAAAATTAAAAAATGAAATGAAAACGATATATCATTTTTACATTCAATAAAATATTAAATAGCATGTAATGAAATGCGTGTATGACATAAAATTATTCAACAGCTGGAAAATTAGAGGAAAATATTTTTGAATAACTACAATTTTGTATTTTATAGGAATTAAAATAAGCTTTCTCTACACATTTTATCATTTACTGTTCTTGAACAATATATCTTAAAACATTCGTTCGTTTTTTTTGTGTAAAGTGCAGAGCCAGCAAAACACCTTATATAAATCAATGTGCTGATGGTAAATGGGTAAAAACCACACCCCGGTACAAATCCAGGGGCACTTCTTAAAATAAGTACGAAGATTTATTCGACAATTCTTGCTTCTTCGTTTATTTACAACCCCATTCTAGTTCAATTTATTTCTATTTTCGATACCGGCTTCGTATTTGAAAATTCTGCGCGACTTTTTTTAAATAATATTTATGGAATGGTGAAGGATATACCAGCAGTTTATATTTTCTCTTAAAACTGAAGTCTCAAGGTTCACAAATAAAATAGATTTTCATGTAAAAATAGACATTGATAATAATTAATAAGTATACACAAATATATATCATTGACAATAAATGAACGAACATATTCACAAATTTGCCTGGCTTCAACTATTGTGATAAATTGTGGAGTTTTGATTAATGCTCAGTGGGTGGTATGAAGAAAAACGAAGTATATGCTAATACTGCAAATTTAAGGATCTACTTCAAAGTATCTGCTCCATCTCGAAGCATCTGGTCAGTTCCGGTAGAATCTACTTAACGTTGAAGTATATACTACACTGCTTGTAGTATCTACTTTTAGCCCGTAGTATGCTTCGACATGTGCAGCATCTCCCACTCCTGCTCGGGGAGCAGGCCATGACAAGTTTATTAGATTTTCTGTTCCATCGTTGTTGTTATACAACATTGTCGAGACTACCCTCGAAACTAACCGAAATATTATTTGCTATTTTTCTTGGTTGTCAACTAAATTATTAAAAGTAATAAAGTGTGCTCGTGATTTCTTTAGATGAAGAAATTCACTAGCAAGAAGAGTCCCAAAATGAAGATGTACAATTAACATTTGTTATAATGCCAGAAAATTTCAAGACACTGCTGGATAAAAAAATGACACCTGCCATCAAGTCTGCAAAAGATACAGCCCTTAAAAAGTTAACCAATATTCATGCACTGTATATTGTTCTTCTGCGTATTCCATCCATTTTCAAACAAAACTGACCATTAGAATTCTCAAGAAGCTGCTATTATACCAACTTCGCTAACGTTTAGCAAATACCACAATTTCTTCATGAAATCGAAGTATCTGCTGTAAGAAGTCGCTACTTCAAATTGCAGTAAATACTTTAGTCATTTTCACGAGAGTGCTACTTAGTATAGTAACTTCCGGAAAAATTAAAAGTATCTACTTTGAAATATAGTCTCTTCTTAGTTTTGAAGTACCTACTTTATAGAATATGCTAATACTTCTAGTATTAGCATGTACTTCGTTTTTATTCATACCACTCATTTTGTTTGATGGACAATGCTGGAAATCTTCCCTTTTCATACCGATTACATGCGGAGCACTTAATATCAAGATCTATATAGTAACATGTATTTCCATTTAAAGTGAGCTTAATATTGCATTATGCATATGCATTTGCCGTACGTAACTGAGTGTGCGAGTGAACTAAATCGACAATTTCACAAGTGAATACAAAATATGATTCCTTGAAACACGAAAAAAACTGTATAGATATAAATACAACAATTTTGAACCCATCAGAACCTTTTAACATATGACCAAACATGAATTATCCAGCAATCAACAGCTTTCGTAACAATTTGCAAAAAGTTTTAGGCTGATCCCATTTTACAATATAATTAAAATGCTTACTCCATTGATTGGACTACAAGCTGCTCCACATTTCTATCTAATCTGTTTTATCATTTTATATCTTCTTGAAACGTTTGAATTTTTCAGTAAAATGTATTATCAGTGATCAAAAAAAAACTAACAGCCTATGAAATTAGAAGGGCACAATAGATCTTCCAGTTCTCAGTGTATTCATTCATTCATACGTTTGTTTTGGGCTTAACAGGCGCTTGAACTAAATCTTTATACCATTACCCATGTTATCTACCTACTTCCATTACAGAAGCTTCTTGTCTTCTATATAGGCCACCAGTTTATCTGGAGGAATCTTCAGTAGTTGTGATGGTTGTGTTATTTCCACTCCTGTGAGTAGGTGTTTCATCCTAAAGTTCACCTTTTCTGCAAATAGGTTCACTGACTTTACCCATAATGTGCAGATGCTTCCTCAGCGTACAGTGTCCAGTCACCAGGTCGGTAACTGGAATGGAATTAGAAATAACAGTACATATATTATATGGTTAGGGTCGCTGCTCAGAGATCATACTCTTATTCTGCTCCCAAACTGTATAATATTCCTGCAACAATAAAATCAATGGAAAACATTAACCACTTTAAAAAAGAACTGAAAAAGCACTCCAGAGTAAGAGAACTGAACTTCAGCGAATGTTCTATTAGATATATTATGGGAACTCTAGATCATGCAATATTTATTTACGTAACTAGTTATGAAAAGAGCGATATGTCGCTCTCTTCATAACGTGTTTACGTACGTTTTATCTAATTCCGCGCTTTCAAAATATTTGATAAAATCTTCGATAACAATGATAATATTAAAGTGGATTCAAATGGTGTTAGAAGTATTGTTACTATGAAGTATTCACCCAGAAAATTGACTTACTTTAAATAACTGTGTCCTTAATAATGTTGTTTTCAATGTTTATAAATCTTAAAATACTATTGAATTAAAATAATGGGGTAATTGTCAGTTTAAATAATGAAATAATTGTCAGTTTTGACAGTACCTAATTGATAAATTATTCTTTGAAACTCCTCTCTATGTTGAAACTTAAACAGTTACGTAATTTTTTACCTAACTACTTTTCATAACTAATATATGAAGGTTATGAAAAATGTGACGTTACCTAACGTCAAGGAGTGACTTAAAGTGTCACATTTGATAGCGGAATTAGATGAAAAAATTACGTATCTTTGCTATATCGTTGGCTTGGTGTCTCGATATTTCTTATGTCGAATTGTACTTGTGTTTATATTTTGATATTTGTTTGTTTGACATCGAAACGGGCTCATCTGTATTTATCGTTGGTCGAATTCCGAATTCTATGGATGTAAGTGTATATATTTTTGAATGTATATTATGTGTCTATTTGGATGAGAATGTGTAGTGCAATTTATATTTAGATAGGTCGATTAGTGATGTAAGTTTTTAATATTAATTTGTTATAGGTAGATTATTTAATTTAATTTAATTGCTTCTCGAAACAAGTGTTTTACACTTATCGAGTATTCATTTATTCACAGCTGAACTTATATTTTTTTACTTTGTATTTGTACTATGCCAATGTGAATAAATATTACTAATTATTATTATTTCAAGTTAAAACTCATCAAATCAATCAATTTCTATCCTAATGTTTCTGTAACTCATTGTACTCGTTTCAAATTATTTTCGCTGTTTCAGCTAATAGAACTACATTGTCTATAATATGGTAATTTGAATAAACAGCTACTAAACTTTGATTCTATACTCCCGTAAGACCAGATAACCGTGTATAGCTTTCACCTGAAGAACTTACTCTATTGAGATTTTATCTCTTGAAATTATGCTAGTTTTGCTTTTGTATTAGTTTCACTAAGCTAAAATAAGAACTAGAACTAGATAACAACTTTTATAGAATGATCCTGAATTTGAAGTTAAAATAAGGTTTTATCAAAAGGAAACCGTATGATCCCATTTAAACAAATTAGAATACTTTTCAGATAGTTTCTATGCCTGCATTTAAAAAAGAGAATATACTGGACAAAAACTGTCAACTGGTTGACGAGAAACAACAAAATGTCTTTAATATGGGTGACGGCACATGAGGGGACTGCAGGTGATAAAATGATGGACCAGTTAGCTAAAGAAGATTTTAAAGGAGATTTTATAGGTCCGGAACCATATACTGTATGTTTGAAGAGAGTTCTTCCAGTAATGAGACAATTAAAAATATTCCTGAGTAATAAGGAAAAATTGACATTGAAAGAAGCACTGAGAGTTTTGATGGATGTCCTAGTATAGCATAGAATAGAAAAGATGGAATAGAAGGCACTAGGGAATCCAAGGGCACAATAGTCAGGAGATTGCTAGATGGAAGAGGAAGGTTTGTCTGAACTGAAGCCTATGGATATTCTAAGATTCTTCCAAGAAGGGCGCAATAGATCTTTCAGGTTTCAGTAAATAATCATAAGCATACACCTACGCCTACGTATAGTGATAAATTACGAGTTTTTAAATTATTATACCAGATTGAATTTTCCGACACGCTCATGTATTTTTCAACGTTTAGAATCAAATATTTGGTCTACCTATACATATTTCGCCTTGCAGCATCTCCATTTTCAAGTCGCGGCAAAATCCAGCAAAATGTAAATATGGTTACGTAAACATGTTAAATATGCAATTCGGAAATAAGTAATAAAAAGAGTCAGAGTCGAAATGATTTTATGTTTTTATTAAAAATATATACTACATTCACGAAAACATAGTTTGTTCTGCTTCGTATATTACATGTAAATTTCACTAGCAGGTGAACGTCTATTCGGAGAACAAAAATTCTTCGGAAGATCAAAATTTATTAACAAACCCAAATAAATATTCAAACTATATCTTTTGTTGTTTTTTTGTACGATTTGATTGAAGATATTGGAGGAAACCCTAAAAACTCACACACAACAAAACAAAAATTTATTGGACCGCCAAGCTTCTTTGAATGTACCCAGTTCCTACCATGTGGAATCGGAGATAGTATCAAACTGCCAAAGTAAAAGTCAGAAAATTGTTTCTGGTCTGGATCACTGGTCAGTCTGTACGGATGCCATGGGAAAGGCAGACTATATTGGGAGTGAAGGCTCCTTAAATGGTTTTATTGGACCTTGGTCCATCCAATGAAGGATTTCTCCAAGAAGGCGAAAGTGAAAAGACTGTTGAGTCTGATAAGGGCTACTGGTCTCTTCACACAACCAAGGCACAACCAAGAGAATAAAAAGCCTAAAGGCTAAAGACTCTTAGTCTTTGCCTGATGGAATGGAATCAATCATTCAACTGGTAGATCGGACGTGTCGCCTTTGTTGTATGGAAGATTATAGAGTAGCAGAACAGAATTCTGACGCCTCTATAGACTTGAAATATCGAAATATCATTCACCAAATTGGCTAATCAGATCAGTAAAGAGTAAAGAAAGAGATATGTGTATAGGTGTAAGTCATAATGGGTTTTTGCAAATTGCAATAGAGGGAGGGTTAAATAGGCCCACTCACCACAAACATAACCTACATTTAACTTGCTTCTAACCTTATATAGTCAATTTAATAGTTCCTTCTGTGTTAATTCATTTTTAAAAAACATATGTCTAAAATAACCAAAATCTGCTGTTATTTTATATATTTATTAACATAATATTTGGCATAAGTGCATCATTGATCAGTAAAGTAGCGTATTTCAATACTGATAAAAAAGATAGCTACTTCTACCACAGCGCTAACGACTGGTCAGTTGACAAAACAAACGTTCAGCTTCAGTAGCGCTACGTTGGGATGAACGCGACTGAATCAACCCATTGTATCTTTATATTTTCCAGTTTTCTTAAATATAATATCAACTATAAAATATCATTCTCCGATTCTACCACGAAAACGATTTTATCACCAGGACAATCGTAGTGTTTTCTCATTCAGAGTCCATTGAAATATCCTCTCGTTCTGAATACAAAGTAAGTTTTATATTATCAATTCCGAAACATGCTCGATCCGAGGCACTTATTAGGAAATTGGTGATAAAATTCCACCTAACAACTTTTTAATTGGAAGATTCTATTTAATTATTGATAAGTTGAACTCTCCAATTAACTCGGGCATATTGTTCTATACAACCGATGGTTTGTATGCTTAATTGTTGGAGCTAGATTTAAAGTGGATGATTTTGGGTTGACAAGGTTTTTTTTATAATATTATAATTAATTTTAAAAATTTTACGTGCAAAAAATAATACGGCTAGCAGCAGGAAAGTGGAGTGACTTGTATTTAGTACATCTTGACAAATTGAGCTTGCCACTTGACATATTTTGGAAAATTTATAAGCGTTAGTTGATATTATTAAAATAAAATGGTAATCATAGATGGTAACTACCATTTGCAGTGGCATACAGTAAGAATCATGGAGACTTTATCAGAAGCACGAACTCCATATTTACAAATAAGAGGGCGTTGGTGTTCCATTTGTTTTGTACCAAACATCTGTGGCGAAAAACACCAGCCAATAACAAGCATTGGATACACTTGAAGTTTCAATGATATTTTATTGATTGGCTAGTTCAATTGACAGTTGATGTTTTGCTTGTGAAGTTAGGAAATTGAAATGTTTACTTTTATGGATGTTTTTGTCTTCGTCTTGATGACTGAGAGACAAAATGAACAACAGACCATTTCAGAATGATGTAACTGACAGGTGGGACATATTATTCCGGAAGGCATATTTTTATTGTTTACTGGTGAGCAACGGATGGTACTTAAACTATAAGTTATTAAAATTATCCAGACTGCCATTGGTTTAAGTGTGGAATGCGGAAAGCAAAAGATGACAACTTAATTGATCTTTTTTTGTACCTGGTTCTGTTGCGTTTGAGTCATTGATTTTTTTTTTCGTCTTACATTTCAATTATTATGCAATTCAATCCAGAGACAGTCAGCTGATTGCGCCATGTGCTGTTTTTATTATTTAAATACAATATGATATTACATTGACATTGTTCTACAAAGTATGTCTGACCAACATTTGACTAACAGGACATGACAGAACACACAGCTTCAACTCTATTTGATCGGTAGTCCTCCAGAACAATATGGATGACCTGTCAAAGTCAGGTGTTCTAGAATCGTCTATTCTTAACATGAAATTCGTATTAACATGTACTCTAAATTGATAAGTGTTCAATTTGAGGTTATTATATGTTAAAACCAAATAGAAAGTCTTGTGCCTTGGTTAGGGGTTATAGATCTTATACATTCTTTAAAAAACCTAATACAATATGTCACCAAGATATTTATTTTCTCATTATTGCGGTCAATTTAATTCTGCAGTTGACCTGACACCATATTAAATAACTATAAGTCACATTTGCTGTTTTATCTCCAGACTCATACGTAACATGAAAAATACAAAATTTGTGCTGCTATTTTTTGCGACATCATTCATTTATTGTGTTTACTGGTTTAGCAAAAATTATGATTTATTTTAGACAGCTGTAAACGCGACAAAAATTATCCCTTGGTTTTAAAAAGCTGAAACACATTTAATTAAATTATATGTATAAATATGGTGGATGTACATTGAAATGAAGTGACCATTAGGCCGTAATCAGAGTAGTAGACAGCGATATATGTGACCCTAATGTCATCAACGTTGATTTGTGAGTAATAGGAATAACTTTTTAGGTTTAATGAAAGTGCATAATACCGAATAAATTATGGAATATTTCATTTGGATAACCTGTCTGTGGAATTGAAAATATGACAAATAATGTTAACTACATTTCTTATTAAAAATTTTGTTGTTGTATATTGTATGTGCTAATACTTTTTTATTCACTTTATTCACAGTATCATTACGTACTTTTCTGATGGTTAATGAATGCTTAATGCCTTGCTTTACTGAGCGACTATAGATACTTATCCCAGCTTTTCTCTCTGGGGTTTCTATAGGTTACTACAATCCTGGGAGGGGTAACTAGATCGAATCTGATCTGTCTGTAGTCGGAGCATAAGGGCTCTTCGGACTTGTGCCAATTGGTTATGTTGTCACATGTTTTTTCAGTGGAAAGTGTGTTATATCTAATCTCTTTTCCAATTGCATTGACGAACCTTTTTTTGTTAAAATGAAATTTAATAATGTCCAATTTCTTGTGATGATGAAGTGATGAATGGTTCCACTATGATTGGCTTCATATCCAATGTAATATTCTTTTTCCTTGTTTAACTGTCGAACAGGGACAAAATCTACCTTTGTCCCTTTAGTGAGGAAAAGAAACTACCTTTCCATAATAATTAATCCATGACCAAGTAAAGTAAAAAAATATATAAGAGATTAATTAATGAATTTTCTTGTATATTTCACTTGAAGCTTGTTCTTTGCCAGAAAATATATTGCTTATTAAAATTCGCATAAAAAATTTAATTCTCGAACTCAAATATATATATCACCTTATTCAATTTTTCTTTTATTTCGAATTTGCTAAAAGCCGCAGGCGGTGTATAAGACGTAAAGTATATTAACTTTCTGAAAAACGTTTAAACTTGCAATCTTCCTACCTCAGAAATCTCGCATTCCGCTCTAATTTCATATTCATCGTAGCATCATATTAATGGCCTTTTGCTTCATACCAAAATGACGATATGAGAAATTTTAATTAAATAACTGTTAAAAAATTATTAATGGCAATATTATAATATTCTGAATGCAATATGGAGGATCCTGGAAATCCTTTAACAGCTATTTTGCATTGCTTAATTGAATTTATGTTAAATTGATGCCCACAGGAAAGCTTCAATGAATACTTTATTCAGTTGTTCTTGAATAAGGAGGATAGATGGTTCGATAGGGAGCGAAAGACAGTGATCGAGTTGAATTTTTTGAAGGAAGTTGTGAATCTACCAGTTAACTAATAAATATATTGTTTCAACAAGAATGCCTTGCCGAGTTGGTTTCTGTTTCCGGTCTCTAAGACACCACATTAGTTGTCATTTTCCCGTTTCCCATCATCTTAACGAAAATCCGTAAACAGGTCCCCCATAAACGAGGCTAGAGTCCTCGCTCTTGGTTGTACGTTTATGTAAAGGGACAAGTGGCTCTTATTAGACTCTACAATCTTTTCACTAGGTCATTCTTGGATGAATCCTCCATTGGAAGCTTTAGATCCGGGAGTCTATATTTTCAATGAGGTAATGGTTCACAATCAAAAATAATGTTAGAGGCTGCTTCCTCCTATATATGCCTATTGTATGAATGTGCTTCCTTAGGGTTTAGTAACCGGTAGGTTATCCTGTCACTTTTCTCAACTGGCCGCTGCTGAGGATTTATTTTTTTCATGCCAGCGTCTCCGACGGCTTTCGACCAGGAGCTTGCTGTGTTCCAGTTTGAGCTCCAGTACGACTGACCTTTTGTTTGAATCCTCCGAGATCTTCTACACCGTGCAGCTGTTTTTGATCCCAAATACAGGTTTAGAACTAGTGGATGCAGTTTCAGACCCTAGCATCTGCTTCTTCGCTTCCTATAATACTGTTGTGAGCCGGTACTCACTTAAGAGTTACTATATCATGGTAAGCCAGGGTTAATAGCTTTTGTAAGCAGTCCAGACCAGTCTAGTTCTGATCTGGCAACAAGCTAAATATTTTAGTGCTGCCTGACTATTAAAGAGTGTGAGTATTCTATATCCCTTTCGAATTTCCAGTTCCAGATTCCTGCTCCATCAGTGGCTCAGATACCACACTAGTGTTCCTTCCTGACTTCATACTTTCAACCCATCCCAGTTTAGCTGGCTACAGTATGGTTAGCAGTCTCAATTGTGGCCAACATGCTGTCACATCTCATTTCAAGAAGAGTGTTTGTGATTCTGGAATGGGTTGGTCGATTAGTAGCGCCCTCTGACTACTTGTTACTTGTTATTTTTCAGATGTTGTACAAAACTAATTATACCGCTAACTATAATATATAATTGGAAAAAATTCCCAAATAACTTTCTATTTTCAAACTACCCAACGACCCTCAAAATAAACCTGGTTTTTCTAATATAGCTTTTCACTCTGAATAATTAAGTTGCCTCTAATTTATATAAATTCGTATATATGAGTGATGATTTGTTCGTAACTTTGATGTGAATATTCAACATTTCATTTGAATATATATCCTGGGAACGCGAAGTGTTCTAATGGAAGCTATACTTCGAGTGATGTTATAATTCGAGTTCGACTGTGTGGAATTCATTAAAAAAGTTTAGAATATCCCCTTGCCTAATTCTGTCTGTGCGCAGTTATTTACATAAAAAAAAAAACTAATACTGCGTCATAGGTTGCTTACTTACTTTGATAATAATAATTTATATGGGGAGAGGGACAGTATATTGTACTCTCTAAATTATTAAATATTTGAAAAAGGTTTTGTTTGTGAGTTTCTGGTCTCATAAAATTAATAATTCTTCATGTACCGCGCACCTATTGCGTCATAAGTTGATTTTTTCAAATCGCTTACATACTCTGATATTAATAATTTATATGGGGAAAAGGGCAGTATTATACTCTCTTCAATTATTATTTGGAGAACTTTAGTTTTTAAGTATCAGGTCTGATACAATTGATAATTACTCATGTACCAAGGACGAAAACTTTTATATCATCCACTTCAATTGTTGCACACAAGACAACAATATACTTAAATGAATTGTGTTTGATTTCACGCTTCAGCTTATTCAGGTGCTTTCAAGCCACATTCGTGTTCTATATTTTTGGGGTGTTTTAAGCAAGTTACATTCTCCTTTGTAATGTAACAACAAAACAATTCAATGTAATACTAAACAGTACAGGTATTGTACCTTTACCATTAACTTTAGTATTGAAATACGGAAAATTTCTCTTCCTCTGATCTCTTCATTTGAATATTCCTATTTGAATAATTTCATTTGCAAGATATGGTGGCGGTATTTTTAGCTTTAAAAGCTTGTATTACACGTTCTTTCACGAGTTTCCACAAAGCTATTTGCATATTCATACCTTCGAATTTCTAATTAACACCGGAAAGAGGCGTCGCATGTGTTTTAAATTTTGTACTCGTATGCATGGATAATTCAATCAAGTGGACAAACTTGCGGTCCTTTTTGCTTCTAACTAGAGTAGTGAAAAAAACGCTAATGCTCGAGATGCACGTATATATTTTTTTCGACCTAAAACTGCAGTTTTATGAATTTTAGTGCACAATGCAAACAAGGTAGTCGGTAATATCCATTTTAAGCAAAGTATCAGAGGCGGATTCCATGTTATTTTTTAGTCTTTTCCTTGGAATGAATTATTTTTATTAATAACAATTCTTAAAAAGATAAAAGCTCGAACAAAATATTCCAATTACATAAGAGGAATAAAAATGGCTCAATAGTAAATGAAAGAATGGAAATGATAAATATATGGGAAAAGTATTATAGCAAAATGCTTCGTTAATATGATGTTGAGGACACCAGAAAACGGAATTACTTTAAACTGCCTCTCTGAAAAAGAAATAGCGAGAGAAGAAAAAAAAGAACGGAAAATCCACAGGAGAAGACAAAATAGCAGCAGTGATGTCAGGGAATCACTTAAGAAAACAATATCCAAACTTATACAACAAATTTGGGTGAGAAATAAAATGCCAAGCGAATGGAACACCACAATACTAGACATAACAAGAGATGGAGAAAGTAGATTGAAAAAATATAGAAATAGGAAAGGAAACAGGTAGAGAACATAGAATCCCATATATAGAAGCAATGATCGCCATCGGTGTGTTATATGAATTTTCTACTGCTTCCTCCACATCCTAAGCGAAAATCCATGTTTCTTCTAAATATAGAACTGAAAATCACTACTCGTGCTTTGATTTGGAATCTGTATCTGTATCTGTAGAGAAGGGAGGGTGAGTGTAGGCTCACAGCACTTAGGCCACATATGACCCATTGTACATCCTCCCGAGCAGTTTTCCTCCTAGGTTATCGTCCATCCTGTCCTTCCCAGGAAGGAGGACAGGTCACTAGGAGACATCTTCTTCATATCGGCAAGTGTATGCCAAGACTCACCGAACACACACTCTCTTATTCACGATAACTCAGGATACTCGAATAAGACATGCCTGACAGTTTCATCTTCCTGTTCACACATTGAGATGCCAGCCAGTTCTGCTTGAACCACGCTGGTATTGTTTTCCATTCCCCACTTAGTCCTTAGGCTTAGTGAACTCCACATCTCGAGCCTTATTTCATTTTTGAGCCATCTGTATATATGCGTATTGCAAATTGGTCATTCCTCAAAAATTATTTTCTTTCACACATTGCCCAGCCGTCCTCACTCCTTTCAACTATTAGTTAGTAGACCCACTGTATTATATTTTCCATTTTCTTCCACTTGCAGCTAATTTCTTCACTCGAATTCATCGTGATTTCAAGCTGTCTTCATAAACAAATTGTTTCCACCCAGTTCCCTTTTCCAGAAAATTTTGATTTTATATAAATATGCAGATTTTATTATGAAAAGGTATGTTCCAAAAACTAATATATGAAACTTTCTGACCCACGTTACCTCAAAAGTTGCCTTAACTACCATAGTTCGTACCATTCACCTAAAACTTTCCAGTCTCAAAAATCTATTAGACGTTGCTTAACGAACAATAGAAAAAGAAAAATCTCCAAAACAACTATCTATTACCACTTGCAAAACTTAAATATGGTGCGCAAGCGTGCTCCACATTTGTAAATTCTCTTCCACGCCGAAATTTTCGATTCCAGTATTCCCTTATCCAGCTTGCCGAAGGCATTCTCTTCCCGGTTTCATCCCCAATGCCGAGATTCGTCGAGAGATTCATATACATAAATAACATCCCTATTTTCATGTCGCTATAAAAGCGAGCATATAGTTAAACGCTGTTCTTCATAAACTTAGTGAATAAATACTTTAAGTATTTTTAAGAATAAAAAAAATTGAACATAAATACTTCGAAGGTGCGTGTCTTGAAAACATTTATCAAAGAAGTTAGTTGATACCATTCAGCTTGAAAAGTGAGTATTTTCTTGATGCAACAAGTTGATGCAGTTAAAATGAATGAAAAATCTTTTCTTCTATTCTGACTTTTGAAAAAATATTTTTTAAATGTGAATGTAATTCATCAGGTAGAGTGGAACGAATAATTAGGTATGATATGAATCTAATTTGGTCTGTTTTTAATGAGAATTAAGATATATGTTTTTTGGAAAATAATTTTCAATGTTTCGTTGCTGTTTCAATTTTCCCCAGCTGACAATCAATCAAAGCTTAAGATATTTTATTTAGGTGGAACATCTAGACCATAAAGAATTAGAATAAATGAGTATAAAAAGTGTATCGATGATATTTCTCCATTTACAATAATTCTTATAAAAGATATAAATGTGATCGTGCTTGTGTGTGGGGGGGAAGCTGGCTTGTAAATAAATCCTTCAGCAACTGATTTTTTTCAAATGTTATCCTGAATAAGAAAAAATACTGAAATCGTGACAATTTTTTGGTTTGTCGTTAACTTCCAACTAACAA
Source organism: Galerucella calmariensis (assembly GCA_910591675.1). NCBI lineage: Eukaryota > Metazoa > Arthropoda > Insecta > Coleoptera > Chrysomelidae > Galerucella > Galerucella calmariensis. The sequence continues at coordinate 441,035 of CAJUYG010000026.1, read as the reverse complement.
AGGATCAAAGGACAACCTAAAACTAATTTAAGGTTGATCTAAGATTCATAATATTATTCAAATTTGAATCTTCCCTTCATTTATATGAAGAAGATCCCCTAGGCTAGATTTAATTTGTCCCCATATCTTTCTAGACCACTTCGTGGCAGTAACGAATGAACTTGACAGTTTACTGTTGATATTTATCAGATTGCTCGAACCCAAAACGGTTTATTATCAACCTCACTATTTTCATTACTTATGGTAATATTCAGGTCGTAGCTAAACAATTAATTTTGTCGGTGACACAAGCGATATGTTAACTGCAAAGCTTGCTTGATGGGTAGCAATGTGTTCTTATCTTGCACTAATTGAATCTAATAAGAGCCAGAAGACAGCCTTATAATTACTTACATTGTTTTGATGAAATTGCTTTCACGCCTCCAGATTTTCCAGCCTACTCTCTCCCACTATTAATTAAACACGAAGAAGTAGGTGTATTAATCACGCAAGTTTTTTCAAGGTATTTATTGAAATTGAAGTGATAGAACAGGAAACGAAGAATCTAGTAGACCTGTAGCCCATGAGTACCATGACACAAGTTCGATTCTGAAACCGCTCTTACGAAGTTTCATGTCAAAAACAAGTAGAATCAGGCTTTTTCCGAATAACTGAAGATAGTAGACATTGAAACTATTTTAACAATTAACGAAAACATCATGAGATATGAATAAAAATGATACTTAGGGTTGATGAGTTTAGATTTCAAAGTTCAGTTGCTGTGACAGATTAAAGTTCATGAGCATGTCAAATATATTGTTTTAGATATATAGTTTTAAATAATTCACGTGTGATAAATTGAAGAGTTTCTGTGCAAGTACGTTTCCATGAATTTATGCGAACCGATTATTTGAAAACCATTTTATGTTTTTCAGAAAATCGTATAGTTTTCCATCTACTTATATAGGAAATGGAAACAATGAAATACTGAAAATAAAAAAAAAACGAGTATTGTGCTGTAAATGTTTATGGGTCTGGAAAGGCCGTAAACTTTACGTATAGTCCATAAAACAATAGCAGACAATAATAAAAGGGCAGAACTTCGCCTTTACGAATTTAGGTCATTTCAAAGAAAACGCGCGGAATTTTAACAAAAAGTTTCACAGTATCTGTCGTACCCAGGCAGTATTGTATCATTTTGATAAATTATAATATTTTTCCTGTTAGTTAAGGAAGTGTATTTATCTTCCTTGAGATCATACTTCCTGTCAACATGTCATAAATATTACACTTGCCATTTAATAGCGCCATTTTATTATTGTTCCTTGACCCATCCTTCAATTTTCAAACAAATCTGTGAACTTTCTAGGAAATCGGAGCGGAAAATCTTTTACGACTGCACTTCATACTACTCTATTGTTGTGGAGAATTTTTTTCAATAAATTATTTCCACTAGTACTGAAAATATATGTATAAGTTTATTTCTTCCGCATTTTAAAGTACGTCTCAGCTTTTGAATATTTCAAGAGATTAGCGACCTAATTTTAATTTAAATTTTAAACCAGGATTGTACTGGCATTTCAGGAGTTGACTTAAGACAAGTTCCATCTGGTTGTCTTACTCTTCCAAACGGACATGGTGGAGGATGTGGTCTTCTAAGGCAGGCTTCCGTCAGGTTGTCTTGTTGTTCCAAAAGGACCAGGCCTCAAACAACTACGTTTGTCTTTCTGCTCCATATAATTGAGCTGAAGGATGTGGTCGCTTAAATGTAACATTAGTTCCATAGGAGCAGTATTGATCAAGGTTTGGCTCAAACTAAGTTTCTTCAGGCTGTCTAGCTTTTCGAAATACTTATGGTCGTGATCTTCCGCAGCTTTCTTCAGGTTGTCTTGTTGTGCCAGAAGAACAAGGTCATGGACCAGCTCTTAGACAATTGTTTTTGTAAATGGAAAAATGAACCTAATTACCTGTATTCCATTCACTTTTCTAAATGCTACACCTAAATATCCAAGGTTTGACAACCCATTGAGTCAGTCAGGCACTGCCCGATTTAAAGAATTCAGTATTATGTAAAGATATGTCCCAACTCTGTCTGTGCGGTAAAGAGGTCGCATTTGCGGTTTTTTAAATTTTTTAAATTGTACATACTCTATACGGTGAATATACTGGAAAGGTTATAAAAGGTTTGTAGTGACTGCACATAAATCTTTTTCTGGTTAATGTTGGGTTGGTTGACCTATTTTTCAGGTACACTTTTTTAATTTGTTTCAGCCAACATTTTTAATTACCAAACATAAATTATTTTGCACAAATTCGTATATAAAACTTCACTTACTGGATATATGGATAATAAAACATTTATTAGTTTGATCTGTAACGGATTTTTTCAAATCAAACTTCTTCTAGACCGTGAGCATAGGATATAGACAAATGAATAGTAGGTTCACTCCTCGTCGGCTCTTTCATGTAGCGCTGCTTGCCGAAAAACGATCGTAAAAGCACACGTGTGTCGTATATACAGGGGTCGCGCGAGTTACTATCTTTATGTCTTGTTGATTTATACAGTAGAAAAAATTGACCTGAACAGTAGTAAACACAAACTTTATATACCCCATCCTTTTCTACTGACAGTAAAAACACATCATACAATATACGTACACTTGTCTTTCAAACAATGACATACGTTCTTATGTAACTCTAATTATTACTTCCAAATGTTGAAAAGAGATAGCACCAAAAATGATTAATCGGTTGTATTCATAAGAATTTATTTTGACCTCTTATGACAACTGTCATTATTTTGATACATCGAGTTTTGTTTAAATCGTTCCATCATTTGCATTCAGATAAATTCTATAAAATCGGTTTTTTTTCAAGAGCTCTAATTTATTATTTTTATTCCACGATAAGTACAGAATTTTCTGTTTCGCATTTAATGAATATTTCCAACTTAACCTCACTTCTTGGACGGTGGCTGAACAAGATAAACAAGCAGTCAATGTACTGTAGCCATTTTTGACTCATTGATTAATTTCGCGAGGTTAGTAGGTGTGACGTCAGGGTAAAGGTCAATTTTTTCCACTGTAAATGGAGTGTTTGGTACGGGGGATGATAAAAATGTACGTTAGGCTAGAAAACTTATTTCAAAAAACGATGTTGTTTTGCTATGTATTTAATTGCATTTGATTATGAGAATTAAACTGGAATCATTCATTAGAATAGCTTTTACTACATTATATAAATAAAATGATTCGTCAAAAATGTACAAATATAATATTTCTTATAATATAAAAATAGACATAAACAACTATTTAGTCATTAAAAATTATACCAGATTCTACATAATTTAGAATTGGTAAAAAAATGAAATCCTAAACCAAACTTATGGAATAATGCAAAACAAAAAGTACCTAATAATTACAAATTTTGTAATATTTGTAATTTAGTATTAGGTTTATGGGATTTTTTTAATTTTTATGTAACTATTTGCGAATTTAATTGTATAATATAAACGCACACTTGTATACAGGGATAAGAAATAACTCAAAGGACAATTTTCACCAGGATGCGTAAATGATACGTTTTTAAAAAGATCTTTCAATGTCGCTCCGATACAATTATTACATGCTAACGTATTAAAATTAGCTACACATATATTTTCAAGCTGGGTAACATACTCAACAAAATTCAGACTAGGTACATTGAGCCCACCAAATGGAAAATTTTTATTGTTTACATAGGCTTTTGTCTGAGAAAAAATAGTTGATTTTTTAGTTAAGTTATTTTGTTCATTAAAAGCAATACATATGTCACAGGGATGTTGCTGCATACATTTTTTTGATAAATAAATCTGAACGAAGATATTTTTCCCCATCTCTACTCCTACAACCATCCACACAACACACTCGTGGCATTTTCTTTTCAATAAAAAATACACCGTACAAAAATAATAATTGAATAATTCAGTCCAGCCGGTATACTTATAACTCCGCTCGTACCAACTACAAAAGACACTCGGTATCTGTCTATCGCTCGATTGGGAGCTTCAGGGTACCAGAAAAGTCGGAGACGGAGACCGAGTGAGATAGACATCGAGCGGGGAGACGTTAAGAGTGAACCTACTATTTATTTGTTTATATTTAATTGTTTATATAGTCTTGTATAATTGTTTTGGAGTTAATTTATCTTAATATTTTTCCGAAAAAAAAATACCTAGATAACTTTATGGAAAAGTTATGTGTATTTTGATAAGACTTCTCGAATTAATTCTGAAAAAAAAACAATTTTGCGTGAAACTCTCACAATTTTTAGCGATGAAAAAATTGCATTACACTTTTTATGATCAAAAGTAAATTGAAAATCCGAACATAACCTTCACTAAAAAGAAAATTTGTCCCCAGGCACAAGTTTCCAGCTCTTTTTGCAAATTTTTCATACGTACCAGTCTGGATTTTTATTGCGTGCTGGCAACTAACGAGCAAACATTTCAAGTAAACTGTTCCCTTTTATTGTTGATACTGTATACTCGCGAAACTTTTTCAAACTTTACAATTTAAAGTAATATATCTGCTCCAAGTTAACTTTAGATGAATAAAAGTCCATGACGTAGGTGATAAATTGTTTTATGAAAATTAGTTCATGAAAAAAATAAAACAATTTTCCATGCATTTATCATATTTTTAACAGCAATTTGTGTAATTGTGTAAATTAGATAGAATATAATTTAAAATGCCACAATAGCACAATATAATATTTATTCTATTGTTAACAATTTGTGGATATAATGGATGTAATTGATTCACTCCAAGCTCGCCACTTTCGTATTAGAAAGCTATAACGATAAGGTGTTCTGTTCGGCTGAAATTTCAGCAGTACTCAATATTTTCCCACCTGGGTTGTAGCAGAGAACACATAAAATAGTGTCATAGGCAATGCAAATAAAAATTATTACATATTAGAAAAGGATAAAGTGAAGAAAGATAACGAGACTAGCTGAGGCTGCAATAATTGATCATTAGTCTGCTTTGAACAGACACCATGTATGTTTTAGTGGAGTCAATGAATAGGTACATAAAACAGGCAATCTTCGGAAGTCCTCAAGAACAGCTCCGATTTTGATGTTTTTTTTTCAAAATTTTGTTTTTTTATATTCTTTAAAATCAGAAACCTCTTGGAGTGAGGACGGAACTATTTATCTTGTTTAAACAATATCTGTGATATTTATGCACCAAAAAATTTTTACTATACAATATCCATTAAAAACTTGTAAATATATTAATGAATGTTATAAACAATTATCTATAAGTTTGTTCTGTTTAGTAATGACATGGAATTAATTTGTGGACCAAAATATAAATTTTTTATTGACCATAGAAAATTCATTATTTTATATACAAAAAAGCACATTCAATTTTCATTCTCATTTTGCGTTTCGGAGACTTCTTCATCTTCTTCAAGTGGTGGATGGTTACTGCAGTCATTTCCACTGCAAACTATGTAGGCTGGTGAGCAATGAAGACCACTTTTTCTGCAGCCACACGCTGAACCGCATCCTGTTTTGCAAGAGCAAAATATCAATTTTAAAACGTTGTCAGGTGCTACTGGTTGTGTCATTTTGATTGGTTTTAAGTAATTCTCTTTTCGCCCACCCCATTCTTCAGGTGATATCGATGAATTATTTTTCCATTGCTGAACTTGTAAGTAGACTCTTTTAATATGTTGTTTTGCTGCATCTTCTATCGGAGGTAAGGAATTAAGTTGTACGCTTTTATTTTTTGAAGCTATGGAACGTTTATATCGCAGTTCATTCAAACATTTGGCAGTTTTAGCAACATACATTGCTAGAATACAATCAATACCATCATTAAAAAGCACTTCTTCATTTTGCTCTTCAACCATAAAATTTTCAGCTGCTGCATGTAATTTTTGATTATCATCAAAAACTTTAATATATTTTCCTTTGTTATAGAAAGCGTATGTGGTATCACATCCAGTGAATGCATGAATAAAAAACAGATGGGTTTTTTCAATATTTGGATATTTCTCTAATATTGTTTTTGTTGAATAAACTCGTTGCAAGATATTATTTTTTAGTGGTTTAAAAAAAACATTTCTTTATCATCAGGTGGTGAAGCCATCAATAAAACTAACAAATCAATATCTTCAGCTACAACAACTACTTGAAGAGAGGAACAATATATATAGCAGATTGCACAATTAATCGATCAGCATCACTTTCGGCTTGACTCTACTCAATATTATTTTCGCCTAGTTTTTTGCAGAGAAGATTAATAAACCTATTTTTATTTTTGCTATCACATAAAAGTTTCTCTTTCTTTGTGTTTAAAGGCATGTCTTCTTCAAATAAATAATCGATGGAAGTATTGCCGATATATCTACGATTTCTCTCAGACACTTTAGTTCCATCATTACTATATCCATCAAATACAACTTTAACATCAATGCCATAATTATCACGTGAATATCTAATATACTTTTGACAAATATCTGCAAATTTTTTATTTTTCTCCCATTTTAATCTATGATGTATTTGTAGCGTATGCACATAAATGTTTTTTTTTTGTTTTAACAAAAAATTATTGTTAAAAACTTTTTTGTAACAACTATTTGTTACAATAAGATTAATATATGGAGATTTTTTTACATAAAAATAGAGACCAAACTGAATTTTTTATATGAATATCGTTGATATTGTTTAAACAATATAAATAGTTCCGTCCCCGCTCTAAGAGGTTTCTGATTTTAAATAATAAAAAAACAAAATTCATCAAAATCGGAGCTGTTCTTGAGGACTTCCGAAGCAAAGGCTTCATTGACGCGACTATTTGTTCATATCTAAGTATAGAAAGTTATCATTACTTCTTTTTCTCGGTAAGCTCACGCTGTTCAGATGAAGAATAAGTTTTTGTTCATTTTACAGTTGCCATAAAAATTTTTTTCCCCCAAAAAACTCACTTTTTATTGGAATAACTAAGTTTTAAACCCCTTAGTAATAATTCTTAGGTTGTTATGATGATGCTTTTTACAGAACAGAGCAATTACGGTCTGTTCCAGAAACACCCACAATATTTTTCCTCCGTTATTATCTCTTAAAGATCGTTTCTATGCAAATAAAAAAAAATGTAAAAATGTTTACAGCTACTGGCTGGTTGCTGTTTAATGTACTTCTATATTATTTCTCGTTAAGAGCTCCACTAATCAGAGTCGTAACTGGATATTTTTATTTTTCAATAAAAAGGAGCAATACAATAATTCCATTTAATATCTTCATATTATCTAATGGGAGCTGTGTACACATTTCACAAAACTTTATAGAGCCATTTTTGCATATACGCTTTGGAATATTTTTGTTTTTTATTAGAGAAAGTCATTAATTCATTACTCTATTTGTTTTGGTTGTGCTTAACAGCCCAGGCACTTGATCTTGAGAGTTCTAGGGAGAGTCTATAGGTTTTGGCTCAGTCTTGGAGTTCTATATAATTTCTGTCTTACGTGATTCACTGGAAATCTACAATATTCTCCGGAATCATCAAAAATTACCTCAATTTCTTTATTTTCCAGTCATTTGGTAAACTACAAACATACAAATAATATTTCAAATATTCTAATGTCAGTATACTCCCCAAAAACTTAACAAATCTACTTGTGACTCTTTCCACACTAAAAAGTATGGTGGAAAAGTGGTCCCCATTTGAATTTTCCACGCCTTTGCCAACCACACCTCCTTACCAAAAAGAATGCTTTTCTTTTAAATTGCGTTGTTTCCAAGGTAATGGATTGTATTCCCAAATTTATGGACCTACTTTAAAAATACTTACTGTGTAAAATATACTTGCTTCCTGTTGTTACGGTATACTTTTTAAAGTTTCTTATGATATCGGGCAACTCTCTTTAAAAGATTAACAGTAAGAAAAATTATTTCCGTCATAAAAGGCGCCTGTAATTTTTCACGAATTTCTTATGAGAAACTTATTTTAATTAACTGTACGAGTCTTGAATTATTGGAAATTTAGTGCTACACATTTATCCTAACTTTGGGGTAGCAGAAATTTTAAAGCTACTGATAAAATAATAAAGCAGCTGAAAGTAGGAAGGAATAAGTGGGTAACATAAAAAAATGGTGGTAGAAAAGAGAACTGGTGAGAAAGAGAAAAATGGAAGGAGAAGGGAAAAGAAACAAAGATAATGTAAGTAAAAACGAGGCGAAGAAAGATGCGAAAAAAACACGGCGTGAAAAATAAGAGAACCATGGAAGATTATGCAAGATGTAAAAATGACATTTGCATGAACAAAATTATGAAATGGAATGAAGGATGAAGAAGGGGATATGAAGGAGGATGATGTGAGGATGAAGCAGAAGAAAGACGAGAAGGGAATATGGGAAATGAATGAAATAATAATGAGAGATTATATAGCGATCGGAAGAGAAGAAGATTAGAGAAGACAAGAGCTGGAAAAAGAATGAAAAGAAGCCAAACTGGAAATGGGAATAAAAAAAAGGTGAAACTAAGAAGAGAGAAGAAAATGTGGAAAAAGAGAAGATTAAGGATGAGAAATAGAGGTGGACAAAAATTGTCATGAGGTAGGAGTAAAAGAGGAAGCTGAGAAGGATGAGGTACAGGGGAATCGAGGAGTCAATGGAAGAAGCGAGGGAAAGAGGAGTCTAATTATGAAATTACAAAGTGGTAATGAAGAATAGTTATTTGTTTAACTAGGCAGCAAAGTAGTAGATTGACTGCCGAGGCTGAATTCAGCTATGGCAGTCAATCTACTTTGCTGCCGAGTTGAACATATAATTTTTTCTCCGTTTGTTCATAATGATATAGGAAGATATTGTATTTGCAAATTATCTGAGGAAAGAAAAGGTGGCCTATTCGTTCAAAATTGTAGTAATTTTACCATCAATGCTAATAACAACTGAACATATGTTTTTAAATTCTTGTCAAAAGTGTTATGTTATAATTGCTAATAAATGTTTACGTCAAATGTTTTATTCCAATTGAGTATAATCACCTTGCTGCCTAGGCAGGAAAAGTAATACTTTGCTGATTGAAAATTAATATTTGCTGCCAATCGGAGAAAAAATAGTTTTTTCAATAACTTTTTTTTTAAACAATGCCCTGTTTGTGCGTATAAAATATTTTTCTTTGTATATAAAAGTTTTTCATTTCTTCAAATTAATTTCTTGCATCCAGATGAAATACCAACGTAATTGCAGCTTTACTGAGTAGTTTCTAAAAGGATGCACCTTATAAATTACGGGATTTTATATAATATCCTTGTTTTCTCCAACACTAGTATCGTATCGTCAGTAATTTTATCTCCAGGAAAAACTGAGCTTTTTCCGCTTTACTTTATGTATTCTTTTCTAGACGATTCTTAAATCTTTTGAGTAGACTAAGCATTGCTTTGAAATAGCCGTTATAGTTTGTCGTTTCCGTTGAAACCAATTTTTCATTTTCTTCCATCGCGACTTTGTTGAAACGATTCCCTAGGGATTCTGCTGTGTATATAGCAGGAACAAGAATAGCAAGGCTGCGTAAAACAAGAACGAAATCTGTTAAATAAATATATACGCGTAACAACCATTATATACGGGAAAAATGAGAAGAGAGATGGATGGTGTATATATATTTTTTTTTTCGGAATATTCAGTTCATAGGGTGAGAATGTGAGTCTACAATCTTAATTTAAAGTTGTTAATAAGCTGGGTTATGGTGTACTAGACGGTTTTAATATGTTTATTTCAGAAAAATTTGAAATATATTTAACAACTATAATAAAGAGTTCATTCAGTTTTGCGAATTTCAGTGGAAGAGCTTGAAATTAATAGCTAGTTTTATAACTCTTGCGAGAAAGTTTCATTTTATTATAATAAACTTTATATGGATAAAATGCGGGAATTTTAGTGGTTATGTTAATTGAAAATATTAACTTTACAGTACTGTACTGTGTAGTGAATTAGTAAAAATCAAATATCTCGAAAATCGTTAATATTTTGAAGATCAAAGAAGTATAGCTTTTTTCTACAGGAATGATGGGGCTATCCAAATTAAATAAGTAAGTGGTAAGATAATGAGCGATAAAAATTTGTAGCTGATTTCATCTAATTTATATGGGGCATGTGGCGACATCTACGAGTTAACTCAAATCCTCTCACACATTCTTGTTTACCCTCACAAAAACTAGTTTATACCCAATTTTCAAGTCATTATGTAAAAAAGTAGCTGATCTATTAACAAAAATCTATTTTATTTTTCCTGCTTCAACATCCTTTACCTCAGTAAAAGGAGCAGACTAAGACCCATTATTATTAATGAAAATATTATTATTTTGGTCTTCTGAACGTAGATTTACAATTTGGCCCATTACTTATGAATCACCCTGTATATAAGTGGTCATTTTCAATATCTCCACAAAGAAAAATCCAGAGGATAGTGTTCGTGTGACCATGGCTGTGGGAAACGGTTATTTAAATAAACACCTCGAATAATGTTATTATTTATACCGACGAAAAGCTTTCAAATAGTACCCGTTTATTATCAAATTCTAGAACGCCAAACTTTCCACAATTTCGACACATTAACGTCGATACGGCCCGTTTTGCCGCCTTACGTTCCTCATTCAAAACTTAATTTGACCCGGTGTTGTTTGCTAGTAATCAGGGTGTACGGTTACATTCTAACTGTAATTGTGAGTAATTATCATTATTTTCAACTTGCAATGGAATTTGGCTCGGTTTCTGGCATTAGAATCTCTGTAAATGCAATTTTCTATTCAATTAAAACATATATTCGTTGCATTTAATCAAGATTAATTTATAGAAAATGGGATTTATAATAGTTATGCAGAATTTTATTCATAATAAAGCTGAAAAACAACAAATCATTATAAAAAGAGCTGGAGTAGACATTTTTTTCTTGAATAATTGAGTGGTGAAATTTGGTCATGTTCTTCTCTGGAAACCAAAAAGACTAGTATACTTTAATTCCCCCACTTCTGCCAGCAATTATAAAAAATCCGAACACAAATCAATTGGTTATACTCCATATAATATAATAGTCACATGCGAAAGACTGCCTCCTGGTGAAGAAACAGAAGAAAGTACAATCCCAATGAATCTTTGAAAGAGATATTGAAATTATTTCTTTTTCGATCGTGATGCTTAGTGGCAACTCGCCTAAACTTGTACAAACACAAGCTTCTCCAGAGGCGATCCTGTATGGCTGCTCAATCCTAAGTGACGGAAACTGCAACAGAACTAGCGTTATAAAGAAAATCAAACCAATCTACCGCATCTAATTTTCAGCAGGAATTAAGACCAAGTTCAGGTTAGCCTTTCACTGCCACCCGTTTCACCAGGCTAGCGTCATTCAGTCCTCAGTGGTCAATACTAAGCCAATATGGGAGAATTGTTGAATCTACTGGTGGACCGCAGATCAGATAGGATACAGTAGCTCTGGTTCCAAAGCACAATATACCATTCGTTAGACAAGATCCCTTTTGATACGTTGCCAAAAAGGAGAACAAAATGGGATTTAGAGAAGTGCGCCGTCCAATGGATTGCTGGACAAATTCATCGGGACAAAAACAAAACAGTGAATTAGTTCACGGCATAGTAAACCGAGTGAAGACAAGATTTCTGCCTAGACTGTGGTGGGTTTGCTACTTGGAAGTAATGTGGCAAATGTGTGGTACTTTGCACGAGGGGTTGAAAAGCTACGGGCAAAGAGCCATATCAAGTCTCAAGGCACTGACTGCAGTCTAAATTTCCTTGGTATTTTGATTCGTGATCCCTTTTATATCAGAATAGATGATAATATATTAAGTTCCTCCATAAAATATTTTGTCAGCAGAAAATATTCTGTTGCTATGGTATTTTGCGAGTGAATAATACCAGTGAAAAGGCTCGTTCTTTTATTCACCGGTAGATCCAACAATCGAAAAACTGCGTTTTATTATTCATTGGTGGATGGATTGTGGTTTGAAGAAATGACGCGTTCATTTATTACTGTTGATCAACCAGAATTGCAAACCACTCCACCTATCGAGGTGGTGGATAAATTTGGTGGTTTACAAAATGACAGCTTAACCTCAAAAAACTAACGATTCCTTAAAGCGGTCAAAGAAATGGACGAATTAATAGAAATAAATTTAAAATGTGATAACAAGCTATAGACGGCGCTATTAACAGCGTCAGAAATTTCAAGTGGAACTCTCAGATGAACTGCTACTCCAAGATCTAGAGGCTGAAGTAACTACAACACTTTTCAAAGTATCTTCATTTATTTCGTAAATTTTTGATAATAACAACAATCAACTTAGAAATAGATTGTCAGTGGTCAGATGATTTAAACAACAACAACTGCGTTTTTTTAGGTGCCACGATACATTTTCCATTTAAATAACATGGGGTTTTGGCACTTTTTACAATTAATTTTTATGTCTCTATGACAGTTTATAAATGACAATGGCAAACAATTATTTTTGTAGAAAATTGAACGCTCTACAAAATAACTTATCATATTCTTTTGTATTTTGACCAAAAAACTATCGTTGTTTATATTGAAATTTATTGTTTATTGCAAAAAATATCGGATTTCAACTGTATCACAGTTACAAATAGTGTTAAATATCTCAATAACCAAACAATATTACTGACGATATAAATTAAACTTAAATTATTACATTTTATTAATAAAAATATGACAAATTTTTCAACACATTGATGAACAAAATTTATTTTGTTAAACATTCTTTGGTGGCATCTGGAATTTTTTTTTATAATCACTCACAATTTGAAGAACATACTGTTTCTGATCTTCGTGCTTTTAGCTATTTTAATATAAACAACGATAGTTTTTTTGGTCAAAATACAAAAGACTATGATAAGTTATTTTTATGATTTAACCTTGAATAACTTTTAAGCAGGTGAATATATCGAAAAATATTAAGAGAAAGTTTTTGTAGAGCGTTCAATTTTGTACGAAAATAATTGTTTGCCATTGCCATTTATAAACTGTCATAGAGACATAAAAATTAATTGTAAAAAGTGCCAAGACCCCATGTTATTTAAATGGAAAATGTATCGTCTTGGAGGCACGGTTTATTATGAATATCAAGGGCTTATATGAGTCTAATACTTTTTTTTAGGTCGTGAACTAAAATTTTTCGAGGCGCTGCAAAGTCAAAAATCAAATTGGTGAATAACGGACACCCTACTCTAACATGTCGTTGCAACGGAGACCGACGTCATTCAACCAATGTTGAATCAATGTTTAAAAAAAAGTGCCTAAATATAAAAAAAAACATTTTTCAATTGCTTTTGTCTTATCTTATATAATCCAAATCTGTATATTTAGCCATCCATGAGATATTTCACACATTTGAATTGTTATAAACGCTTTCAAACTACAAAATCCTTTCAGTGATTTTCAAACATATCACCGATTGTTGTATGTTGAAGTATAAAATTAAATTATCGTTTGCATTTATCACTGCATATGCGCTCGAAATTTCATTCCTGCAATATTTTTATTCAAATTAAATTGTTTCGGGGTTGGTTACTGTACCGAATACACTGCGTCAGTTTTTCAAAGTGATCTGCTCGATTAAAATACAACCGCAACAATTTATAACCAATTTACGAATTAAATTCTTTTGTACTGTTTTGTGTAATATTAACTTTTTTTCAATATTCATATGCCCATAACAAGTACATTAAATTAACCGTATAGTGTATTAAATTCGGTAAATAGAGAGACTGTTTTAAATAAATGTTGGTTAATATGTATAACAGTGAATAAATTTCCATCGATGTAGTAAATGGAATAAACATCAAAAATATTAATAAACAAAATGACAATTTTATTGATAATACATGTAAATTGAATTAATGTATATGTATGTATAGTTCTTGATGAATGTCCCAGAGACTAGTATAGTTTGGCAAGTTTATCTGAAGCTACGGGGCATCGGTAAGAGGCAAGGAAACATAGCGCATATCTGTCATATATATACAAATGGCGTACGGTACCTATTTTACCAAGTAAAATTGAAAATACAAAGGTCACTGACAATACCAACGCCACTGGATAAATCAATATTAGTCAATTGACGAAGTGAGAGGAAAGAACACACGCACGCGCTTGCCAATAAGAAGTCAGCTTTCGATAAAAATCACCAATTATGTAATTCGGAGGATGTGGTAATTACGGTTTTCGTTCAACGCTGCCAGAGCTTGAAGAAGCCCATAACAAATTTGGAAAAGTGCTCATCTTTTAATATTTATAAATTGAAAAAATAATGGTAATAGAAAAATTACAAGGAAACAAGCACATTAAAGAATTAACGTTTCATCATATCGTTAATATTGTTAATAATAAAAAGTCCCTTTCCTAATTATAATCACTACATACTTAGCACTTTAGCTTTTCCATAGTTAAACGTTGCAATATCGAATGTTTTCGACTGCATTCCTTTCACGGCTTCAGATAAACTTGCCAAAGTATAGTTCCTCTAATCTAAACATATTCCCTAGGATACATGCAGGCTTTGTCTCCTCTTCTATACAAAAGTTTCTTCTACCATTCCACAAAATCTACATTCTTCTTGCAACACTGGTATGAGCAATTTAAGGTGTCCATTCAGACGGGTGTCTCGTTACCGGTTGAACTAGACTCTTCTCAGCCTGGGTAGCAAGAAACTCAGAACACAAGGACGATTGAGATACAGACTCACGAAGTTGAGAAGGAGCACGTTGGTCCAGAACCCTTTAGTGCTATAGCGAAAGCGCTACACAAGATAAATAGCAGTAGTTGGATGAGATAATTAATTTCGAGAATGTTAGAACAAGGTGCCAATATTGAGAAAGGCCAAAGAAGCGTTTGAAAGCACGTAAGCCCCATTTATTAATCTCTAATATATTATCATTCTGGCTCAGGCATTAATTTGTCCAAAAGTAGAGTTGGTTATTCTCACCCTACTGGATCTTTACAATTGCTGGATCTTTACTTTGCTTGATCTTTTTAATATTTCAATGGTCTGATACGATTGAAGGGTTGTTTACCGGTCTACAGCAATGTTTGCTGGAAACCGGTATTTACCTTAACGTTCGAGATGCTTATACCATTTTTTGCGCGATCGTATTGAAAAAAATTCCGAATGAAATAATTTAAATTGCTTCGAAATGAACGAAATGTCAAAAGTGACATTTATACTTCTCGATCAGTTTAAAATATAATTTGCATTTCGGTGGAATTGCTTTTGTGATATTTATTACTTTTGATATTGTTCTGTTCGATTCTGTTTATTAAAAAAATATGAATCTTCTTATTTTTTTTCTTTTGTGTAATGGATGAAGTAATATATGATTTGGGACCACTTAAATGTATATAGGGCTAAGACGTCGGTAAGTAATTTACTTACCAACGTCTGAACGGTAAGTAACTCACTTACCGACGTGTTAGACTTAGAAACCAGTAAACACAAGCTACCGTCCTGACAACCGATGCTGTAAATAAACAAAAAAGATCGATCGCGCAAAAAAGACAATTATGTCTGAATCTTTTGAACGTTATACTTCAATAGGCCAAATCCGATCCAACCTGATATAGTTATCTTAATCGTGATTAAATATTAAATATTTTCCCCAAAATTTGATCAGCTGAATTTTTCAAGTTCTCCCGTGTATCATCAGCATATAGAATAGCGGTATCATCCGCAAAGCTCGGTAAATTACCATCAAATTGTGAGGTTAGAATATTATTGAGATATGTTGTGAACAACACTGGACCTAACACAGTGCCTTGTGGCAACCCGCAACTAACTACTAACTAGCAACAAAAACGCAGACAATAATAATGTCAAGATAATGTCGCATGTGGAAATGGAAAATTGGTAAATCAAATTGAGTCTATAAATAGTTATTTTCCTAACTAGTGCGGAAAGTGATACTTTCCCGCACGCGACTGCAGTTGACCCAAAACGACGCGGAGCGGAGTTTGGGCAAGCGGTAAAGGGAGGGAAAGACACTTTACGCATGGGTTAGGAACATTATTTTTCCTACGACCGTATATACAAAAAGTATACCAACCCATTTTCAAAAGCTATTTTATTTCAACATACATATACATTATACAACTTTAACCAAAAACTATTAATTATTATAAATATTAATATTAATATCACAATTTGTTCCATTCTGTAAATTACTTAAAATTGCAGGACCAGTGGAGTTATTTGGTGTTAACTGGTAAGTAGAGGACGTCGATGAGGACGGCATCGGTTGCAGGTCACATAAAGATGACGATGAAGGTGATGGCAACGGTTTTAAGTCATTTGTAGATGGAAGAATTTTATTTCATATATATTTCTGGGTGGTTTGATAGTTATTTTGTGACATTACTTTAGAGAATGTACAGGGTTATATCAAAATATCTTTATTATTTTATATTTTCAAAAAATTAAAAGTGCAACAAAAAGCTAGAAAAGATGTAGATTCTATTTGATGGACTATTTCGTAGATATTTATTTACCTGTTTATAACTTCTGAAGTGAGAAACTATCTAATAAGGTCAAAATTTCCATAATTTCACTTTAAAAACAAAAATGCGTTCGGGAAAGTGGGTTAAAACGCACGGTCGTAGAAAAAATATTTATCATGACAGAGGCTCTCCGCTTTGTATTATTGTAGCCCTAAGGGCATAATTATCCACCTTTAGTATACCCTTGATACATAAATAACTACATATTAAGCTTTCAGTAAGAAACTCATCAAGTTAAAACTTATAACTGTTACGTAGTAGTTGGAAAGTGTATTTCCAGATAACTACCAATCTTATCTAGGACCATTCAATCCTGATCTGTCAACAGTATTCCCGCGAAGGTAGGTTCCGTTAGCGGTCTGTTCTAAAACTAACTTCAAAGGATTAACTCAATTACATATCCTTCGCTAATTAACCGGTTTGCACATTTTGATTATGATGCAACTTCATAAATATTCAAGAGAAATTCGGATAATTCCGTCACGCAATATACAATTTGACTAATGAAGTGTGTACCGAACGCGTCGGTGTGTTTGTTCCAACGTTTTTTTAGAATTTCGGCTAATTCGGGTTGCTGAATGAGTTATCGTGATGTCGATTCGAGGTTAGTTGAATTTATTTTGATTGGACTATCAAAACTGGTTTTGTAAATGGCCTCGTTGAATTGGAATTAGCCAATGAACGTGTGTCTTAGATGTAGTCAAAAGCGCTCCTATGGTGCGGATTCAAAGGTCACTAACCATATGTATCAAATCGGAAGACACAGAGGTTACCAAAATGTGAGATTACAAATATACCCGGAGAAAATAATGATGGTTGATGTTTCCTGTACACTGGTTGACGAATTTCCAATTTTTCATTCATTCTCGAAATAATGAATAAGATTAAATATCTTTTTTTTTTGCTTGAAGATTCAAAATACCGGAAAATTGCTTCTTATTATTCATATTGTGCGTGACGTACAATATTTTTTTTAAGACGGACACTTCGATATACATTCAATTGTTTTATTTCACTTTTTTTATTGGTGAACCATTTTACCTATTCAAAGCACGCCTCAGCGTGTTTAAATCGAACTTTAAAAAACGCGCGTGTTTTAAAGTTAACGTGGCAACATCAACAACTCGAGAAACGAAGTCTAAATCTATGCTCAAGTTTTTGAACAGCCAAACCGATAAGTGAGAAATTTTTATTAACGATTTTTTAACTTATATGAAATTAAGTCGTCAATGAGCAATGAGCAAAGAGTATCATTTGCAAACTAAATAAAAAACAAAAACTTGTATCTTAAATTAATGTGATTTTTGGCAATGTTTCTGTTGTACTAATTTTTTTATATTAGCTTTTAAATTAGATGTTGACAATAACACCAGGTCATAAATATGTTGCTCCGCTAAAGCGTCGTTCGGCCATCTGCAATAGCGTGCGGAAAAGTATCACTTTCCGCACTAGTTAGGTAAACTACTATTTCCAGTCCCTAGCGCCAATTTTCCGGTCTAGATCGGCAAAACGTCCGGTCTAAAAAAAAAATATCCTTTTCTCTCCTGTCAAATTTGCTTAAGTCTGTCTTATGCATCTTAAAGGTTTAAATTGGAAGTTTTGTTTAAACGCAATAGAAGGAAACAAAAACGGTGAGTATGTCTTTGTTGAATCGTATGATAAGACTGCATTTGACTAAAGTTAATATTGAAGTTTGATTTTTATTGAAAACAATCTTCATTTTTAGGTAACGTTACTGTTATTCCATTGTTTATGGTGACTATGTAAAAAGTAGACAACCCATATTACTTCCAAGACGTTTTAATGTTGTATAAGTGACGGTGAGGATTTGTGTGCTCTAGCGTGGTTTTTACTATACCTACTCTCTTGCTCCATCAGTGTAAGCAGCGACTTTATAATGTTATTTTTCTCCGATGGTGAGAAAAGTGACACTATTTTGACCTGTTTTCTATGCGCAAAGCTCAACATTCCAGAATAGTGGGCAGTTGCTAAGCAATTAGGAAATAACAGTGCGGTAATATTCTTACCGCACTGCTGTAGCGTGCGGTATTGTTACAAATGACCTATTACAATAGAATGAAACAAAGTATGGTTTTAATTTTCATATTGATAAAGTTGTTATTAAGAAATAAAAAAGATATAATTTATAACGATATTCTTGAACACAAATCAATTGTTGTTAATATTTACATTTATTGTACAGTTTGTACAATTTGTGAAGTGTACTGGAGGGCAACGAGAATTTATAGACGTTGAGGCTGCATGGCTAAATGTTTGCTTTATCTCGTTTCGATCATTTTCATTTGAAGTCGAGGCAGGGGTGTTGAATATTTTATTAGCCACTTCTACTTTATTTTTAGGTGATTCGTCAATATACTCGATCAGAAAAAATTATTTCACTTTTGTCATAAGAAAGTAATTCCCGTGGTTACCACTTCTATATTTCAATATGAACATAGAGAAATCTATTTAAACTTACTTGATTACATCTTGAATGAAATATTTTTTAATTAATTTTTTAAATGTAATTCAACGATCGAAGAAAAAATAGTATGTATAATTCGTGGGAAAAGGATACTCACAAACTCCTGTGTTATTAATTATCACAATCGTTTGGGAATGTTATGCTTCTCCCACTAATTATACAATATACTATTATTAACGCCAAATTATTATATTTCTTTGACATTTTCACGTATCGAGTATTGAAAATATATATTGTCGGTTGAAATAAGGTTTCGTTTCAACTGACTAAACTCTGTATGTGAACGACATGTGAAGAATGACAAGATTAAATACGAAAATCCAATATTCTCTGTCATTTCAATGTGAATACCTCTCTCCATTTCAGAATTCTCTATGAAAAAGTCCCAGGGTATTTTAATATGTAAATGGAACTTCTATATAATATTAAATAAAATAAAAAAGACTTGGAAGTGTGTTTCACGTAAATCTATTGATATTATGGAATATCAAACCTTTATAATATATTTTTTATTGTTATTTAACGTTAGTCCATTCATGAGGCTGGAGCATATTATTACATCCAACGAGCTCACTGTTTCACCCAATAGTACGGATCATAGTATAATGAATAAAAGAGATGTTGAAAGTGTAGCGTTTTGTGGCACGAAGTTACCACTAGCGCCTACCTTGGCTACCGGTATGAACTAGTATTCAAGATGCGCGCTTTTTAAATTTGCAAGCTTTCAGCATACGCGTAATATTGTACATATTTGCAATTGAATGATTTTGCACTTCAATATTGTTTTTTAGTCATTCAAGTCAAGTCTTCAAAGACTAAGAAATAACATTATTGAGCTAAATCATTCAGCTGCAAAAATTGTATTAGCATATTATAATATAGGGAATAAAAAATCCTTTGCAAGTGATAAAATGTTATTAAATTCAACCTCTTTTATACAATGAAATATCCAAAATAACATACAAAAACAGTCGATACCTAAATCTGAATTGGGATGGAAATTGGACTAAGTTTAAAAAGGAAGTGCAAATTTTGTCAATCTAAATTAGTCAGTAAAATTATTTTTAAGGAAGTGATCTTTACGCAAATAACACCTTTTATTTTTAATAAGTAAGGTTCATTGTTTCAAACCATTTATGAATTTGTTTAATATCTAGATCAGGAAACTTAAAACTTCTTATATGTATAATTTTTTAGTTATTCAATTGACGTACCCCTTTAAACAATTTGGCATCTTGAAGCACACACCGATATTACAGAGCAAGCACACAAATACAGTGTTCAAAATATTAAAGTGGTGATCGATGCTACAGGTTCTCGTCGAGAATCACATATTGGTAAAAAAAGGACTAGCTATCCGCCGTCCGGTAGATATTTAAATATTCCAATGAAGTTTGGACAGAGGCCAAATATAACGTTACAATGCTATCATTATTCCACGAAAACCCAACCTCAAACGCTAGTCTCTTTGCTCTAACGTTTAGGGTAAAAAATGTTTTCAACTTACCTATGATAAGTGATGATAAATGCTGTGATTGTAGGTACCAATGATAGAGATAATTAATTTATTTGCAGAAAGACCAATGAGTAGATTAAATAAAAATGAATTCAAAAATGAAGACGACTAACCTCAAATTGAAATAATAACTAAAAATGAAGTTTTGTCTAGAGAAAGGCGGGGCTTGTTAGTTTAGTTAGTTGCTGTAAAGCGCCATGCGCAGCTGGCTGCGCACAAACTTTGTTCCATTTCTTCCCACATGATTTAAAACCTCTTTTATTTATTACGGATCTTCATCGAGCACAACATTCATAGACTCGGGACCTCGGTTTCTCGTCTCATTCCAACTACTCACCCTAGTTATTAAAGTGTTTCGCTGCAGGCTGTACGGGCTTTACGAAGGTGCTTTCCCAGCTCTGGGTCGACGCCCAACCTATTTAATATTAAAATAAGCGTTGCCCACACCAAAAAATCTGTTAACTAACTGCAGGATCTTTTTAAATCATAACCCAAACCTCCCATCTCCCCAATATTAATTTCATTAAATAAATTAACTAAAATTTCCACTATACGCTAATGCAGTGAAATGAAAACTGAAAAATTTACTTAAACTAATTTCCTCGAAGGAATCTGATAAACGGTCCTCCTTTATAATATTGTTCCCGTAATAACTGCCATTATAACGTTGGGAGGTCGTGGCAGCAAAGACAAGTAGAAGCCAGAAGTTCTTTGATAAGGAAACGTGCTGCTTGGAAGATGCATTACTCACCTGACATAAATTAGAAACTCCATTCTAATTAATGAAATGGAGAAAATTGCTCGTGAACTATAAAGTGCCAGCAGGCAGAGAGCTCTCTAAAGGATTGTATACATTAACAATAACCCCACAAATCGTTCAGGATGGGATGGGATATCTACTTTAAATATTATCGAATAAGAGTTGAACTACATGTAACAATGTGCCACATACCACAACTGTATATTAGGATGAGACCTGAGAGATCTAATGTGTCTACTCACTTCTACTAACTACTCGAGGAAAGCATCGGATACTACCAAGTAGCAATTTAAATTCTTCAAGGTTTGTGTAAACAGCTACAAGATATGTCTTATAGGATACTTAAATTCTTATAACGGTCTACAAAACAATTATATGATCTTTATACAACTGAAAAGGGCCAATTTTTATACAACTGGTTGGTTGTATAACATTTCTATTAAAAGTTTATACAACTCTTATATGACTGTTTTATAATAATTTATACAGCTACTATAAAATGATTTAATAGTGTGTCATGAAGTCACATCTATAAAATGGGATTGAAGGTCTTACAAAATGGTTGAATAATGCAATATTTTTTTTATAATGCTGTTATTTCGAGCACAATGGAAACATTTTGTCATCTAGCAGTTGATAAGAGCATTTCATTTTTTAGTGAAGAATATCAGAACCAAATTATATTTCAACTTGAACGTGCATCATACATTTCATTTGTAGAAATGGAGATTTATCAAAACGACTTGGGCCGCTTGGACGGACATCGATAGTAAAAAAAATAATTTCATTTGGATGGTTTAATAGCACAAATTTCGATGCGCCGCAAATTTTACTGATAGATTATAGGTATATATTTGGCAAGAAAATGAAGCGCTTCAATTCTGGTTAAGTTTCAAGTAGATACTTAAAAAAATAATAATAAAATAGAATATCCTAAAATACTTTTTTTATGACTTAAATAGTTTATCATTTCATATGGATATTCTTTCACAATATAATTCTCTAAATAATGATTAAGTCACATTTTTCAAAATAGTTTCATATTTCCAACTCAATTGCTCATAATGGCGGCGAAAGAGGTAAAAGAATTGCTTATTTAAACATGGCGATTTATAAAGCAACAGTTTTATCCAAAAGAAATGCCTTAAACAATATTTTATTGTCAAATGGAACGGTATAGGATATTTAGGCACTATACAACTAAAAAATGTTTTATAATGCAACGCAATTGAATGCTATACAATATTTATTATACAACATTATACAGCTTCAATAAGACAAGCTGTCAAAAATCCGAAAAAAAATTTTACTCGAGCGCGTCAGATTTTCGGAAGGGGTGTTAACTAGGCCCCAAGGAAGCTCCCTTTCAAAAAACTGACGATTTCGGCGTGACGATAAGTTACGACAAATTTTTGAAAACGCAAAAAATAGTTCTTTTGAAATACTCGAGCGCGTCAGATTTTCATAGGGGAGGCTTATCTCGGTATCCTGATAGCATATTTTCTTAATCTGACAAAAATGTTGGAGAGTTCTCTTAATCTGAATATCTTTATAGCTGCATACACATGACTATAGTTCATTTAAAAACCAGGAGGAGTAATTTGAAAAGCCTTACTCACACCACTAAAAGTTACCAGATTAGTTACTAAAAAGGGTGTGTTCCGAAAACGTAGTCAATAGTCGTGTTCCAAATATATTAAATATGCCTTGATAGCAAAGACATTAGTCATAAGTCGATTTCTCCTCTGATCTGCAGTATATTTTCCAGATGTACCTACGCATTAAACAAAATGTAAGACTTTTTCCTGTTTCGTTTCTTATTCAAACATAAGAAGATTCAGATTCACATCGACAACAAACAAATCAGGGTCATTGTTGATGGTGGAGAATTACAGATAGTCAAGTTACTTTAATTATATTTATTTCAATTAAATTGGAAAGAATATGACAATAAAATTGATAATATGTTCTGGCAATAACAATACTACAAAATTAATAGAATTGTAGAGCAATATTCAGTATTAATTTAAACATTTCCAACAGTTATCTTTATGTTGCCGGCTTAAGTGTAATAAACCACTTTTCAAATACTTCTGAGATACCTTCTTCCTTCTTTTTAACTTCAAAAACCAATAATGTATTTTCTACCAAACCCATTCTTTTCTATATTGTTTCATATCTTCCATGACATCTTCCGATGAACTTTGACGATTTCTTCCCAAATATGTATATAACAAATAAATAGTAAGTACCTACATTTGACACGTTAAAAGGTGACACAGATAAATTTAACTTGTTTCAAGAAAGTCTGAACGTTTCTTTGAAGCTTGCAAAATTTTGTCCAGCACAGATAACATTTTTGTTCTTCGAACGACATTTTTTATTCACTCATCATAATTTTTCAAAAGTCCTGGTATTCCACCAATATTTTCTGCACTATATAATGTTTCTCTACTTCAGTATTCCCTTAATACTCGCTAAACCGACTTTACTACTTTGAAAAAAATGTAAAGTAATAATGTACCGACTGCTTCAGAATATTTTTGGTTTTTCATCCAATATTTATTTATTTATCTGTCAGAACTATCAAAAATGAAAACTATCAGCTGATGTTAATATTAAAAAGTGTTGTGTGAAACTGGGCTGAATCTGACCAATCAGAGGTCTACAGAATTGCCAACTTAAATTCAAATCACTCCCCCTGGTTTTTAAATGAGGTATAGAAAGTCAAGAAAACATTGTATTTTGTGTAAAGTTTAATTTTAACAAACTGCAAAGCGCTTTCGGCTGTTAAGCCATCATCAGTGCAATACCTGCAAGTAAGTAATAAAAGATGTAATTATATAAAATCAGAAATTAATAAAGAATTACTTACTCGTCAAGTATATAATACAAGGAACCAATTTAGATAAAATCGACAACACATTAACTAAACAATCATAAAACTTTTTTAAAAATTACATTGAATTTAAAATATTCCCCCAATTTGGGGTATACTGTCGTTAGCTTTCGTTCATTTTTAGTTTATAACCTCCAAAAACTGTGTTTGAGGAGCGGAAATTGAAGTGACAATACATCCATTTGAAGTTGACAAAAAACAAATCTAAATTTAATTATGACCATTGGCAGTCAAAGTGAACACAGAAATAAAGTTATACAAAGTGAGCACAGAATTAACTTTTATGTAATTTGGTAATGTCTCAAAACAAATATGTAAATTTCTTAAATGAAATAGTAAAATAAATTTGATATTAAGGTCTAATGAGAACCCAAATTAGAGGAATATTTTAAATTTGATGTAATTTTGCACTGATGATCGCTTAACAGCCGAAAGCGCTTTGCATTTTTTTAAAATTAAACTTTACACAGAATACAATATTTTCTTGACTTTCTCTTAATCTGACCGAAAAAGGTATGTATTACATGTTTAAGGCACATTCCTCTTTTTTGCTTCAATTCTTCACTTCGTTTTGCTTACGGTACGTCCAAAAAATAATTTGAGGATCAACAGGCTATTGAATAATATAAATAAATGAAACTGTACAATCTGTACATGTTAATAATACTTTTGTATACATCCGCGTAACTTTTTCCGAGTCCACAAAAAGTGTCGAGAAGCTTTAGGAAACAAAAATTTGAGATAATAAATATAATAAAAGTTACATAATTTAATCATCGTTGTTCCATATCAATTTTTTTAATACCCTCCGTTTTCGAAATATTAATATACTCAAAAAACGGGAGTTTGAGTTTTCATGATGCTTCAAGTCCAAAAGTTTTAACTTTGGACAAAAATGTAAGGAAACCTTTTTTGTGTAAAATGAAATTATATATATAGCTTTTAACAGGCCTTTTAGGCCCATAACTTTGTAATTCCTCTCCATACTTTTCTATCTTTGGCCTTTTCTCTCCATCGGTTCACATTCTTTTCTTTCAGGTCTTCTAGTACAACTTCCCTCTATCTTTTTCTTGGCTTGCCTCTTTTCTTCTTGCCTTCCGGAACTTTCCATGCTATCTGTTTCACTATTTTCCCTCCTTCCATCCTTTCTATGTGCCCTAACCACTGAAGTCTTCTTGATGTAATAGTTGCATCTATTTTGGGTTCACGATAAATGTTATATAATTCTTCGTTAGTCCTTCTCATATACACCCCTTCTACTTTTTTCCTCCCAGAATTCTTCCTAACATTTTCCTTTCCCATCTAATTACACTTTCTCTTTGTTTTTTGTTTAAAACCCATGTCTCACAACTATACAATATCGTAGGCTTCAATATAGTACTGTACAATCTCAGTTTTGATTTCCTTGGCAGATGCTTTCACGGATTAGGTGATTTATTGCTCCTGCACTTTTTTTAGCTTCCATGATTCTATTTCTAATTTCCCTTTCTTCACTACAATCACTATTTAACAGGGTTCCCAGATATATAAACTCTTCCACATATTTAAATTCGATGATTGCTTTTTTGGTTTCTACTCTAAATTTGTCATTTGTTGTCTGGTTTCCGAGTCTCATCAGCTTACTTTTCCGTTCGTTTATTGTAAGTCCCAAATGAAATTACCTTTTTTCTATTTAAACTTTTTTTGTAACGTATAACTCGGCGGCGTCAAGGTCTTATCATCAGATTAGTTAAATATAGTCTTAAAACACCCAATATCTTAATCTGACGCGCTCGAGTATTTCAGACTATCGATTTTTTTTACTAATCCGATCGTCTATCCTAGGTGCGCGTCACTACATATAAAGCTAATACTTTCCAAAGTTTGTTCTATTAGGTCTAAGGTATCTCTCATATCTTAAACTGCCACGCTCGAGTTTCCCGAAAAATCCTCTATTCGCCTCCCTAACTAAAGAGATTAAACTATGGGGTACCACAAGGAACGGTTTTAGGACCTCTTCTCTTCTCAGTATACATAAATGGTCTACTTACCCAAAATTTTGCTGGAAAAGTTTACAGTTTTGCTGATGATACAGCAATTCTGTATTCATCAGACTCGTGGGATAATTTAAAATCAAATGCTGAGGAGGATCTAAAGAAAATAATTGACTGGTTTGATCATCATCTTTTAACCATAAATTTTGAAAAAACCTTTTTCATCCCGTTTGTGAGTTATGAAAATCATTTACCATTGTACACCTCCCTAGACGTCGATATATTGGAAAAACACATAGAAATTAAATGTACGAATGATATTAAGTATTTAGGAATAACGGTTGATTCACATTTGAGATGGGACCATCATATCCAACAAGTTACCAAAACTCTTAGAATAATGTTGTATAAATTCAGATATCTAAGTAAAATACTAAATACAAAGCAATTGAAAATCTTATATCATGCTCTAGTGGAATCACGCCTTCAGTATTGTATACTAAGCTGGGGAGCCTGTTCTTATACTCATTTACGCAGACTGGATGTGCTACAAAAAAGAATATTAAAAATAATTCATAAAAAACCATTACTGTACTCATCGGACTTACTTTTCCTCGAAAGCCATGTTTTGGACCTTAGACAACTCTATTTTTTTAATGTATTGCTGTATTCCTACAAAAACAAAACACTGCTTCGTAACATTGCTCATCATCATAACACAAGACAAAAAACTAACAACTTTGTAACAACAAACATAGCAAAAAAGACAATAGGAACAAAATGTTTCACTTACCTAGCTGCAAAATTTTTTAACAAATTACCTGATGTATATAAAATTTATTTTTTGAGAATAAACAGCCTTAATATGTTTAAACAATGTTTCAAATCATATCTATTTCAAACAAATAGAAATGCAATCCATCAACTTTTTGAATAAAACAAGTCCCCTTCATTAAAAACAAAAAAAAAGCAAAAATAATGCTGTCACTAATATACCTAATTTTATTAATCTTCTTTTTATTGTGTTTACTTTATTTTTTATTTTTTGTAGTTTCTTACATTATTTCGACCTTAATACACTGTTAGTTATAAAAAAATCCCCTGCACAACCACGGTTTCTTGGGGATATCTTTTATTTCAATGTTATCAATGTGCTTAATCAATATAAATGTAATCAATGTAAGCTATTTGGAATAAATATTATTATTATTATTATTAATCTGACGTGCTCGAGTATTTCAGACTATCGATTTTTTTTACTAATCCGATCGTCTATCCTAGGTGCGCGTCACTACATATAAAGCTAATACTTTCCAAAGTTTGTTCTATTAGGTCTAAGGTATCTCTCATATCTTAAACTGCCACGCTCGAGTTTCCCGAAAAATCCTCTATTCGCCTCCCTAACTACAGTAGCTCCTCCAGTCCTATTTCCCGGAGGAATTTTAGGCTATCGGCAGGATTTCAATTAGGTAATAATTTCTCTTCTAACCAGTAGCTCTGACCTAGGATTATGGAATGCTGTGTAACTCGCAAGTATGTGGAGAAAGCTTATCCTTGAAGTACTGTTTCAAGCAATTACTTCATGTTAACCCTGTTTACCATATTCATTATCTTTTATTTATTTCAACTGAAAAAAAAGTAAATAATTTGGAAATCGCATGCTGTCGCTAATTCGGTTTTCCATTCAGAGAAAAGTACATAATTCATGATTCACGATTCATGTTATTTATTTTTGTCCTTTATTCTGCTAACAGCGGAAATTAAAATGGCGGACATTAAATCAGATCGAAGAACCACTTTACGAAAGGATAAACTGGAAATATATGTTCGGAAACGTATAAACAGGATTATTATCAGGGAATTTAAAATAAACGGTCTCATTTAACAGTATTCTGTTTTGTTTTACTTTTTGCTTCAATAGGTTCGTCTTTAATATTTTCACAAAGCAGGTACATTAAAAAAATTCCCAAAAACTTTTGTATATACTGCATGTGACCGTTTGGAATGGAGAATGGTTTCTGAATGATCATAATGGTTGCAGTAGAAGGATTTGGAAAGGATACAACGATGAAAACTCGAATCCCCGAAGTTTAATCCTCATGTAGGGGTTCCCCAGATATCTATTATTCCTTCCCGTTTTAACTAAATCACCTGTGAAAAATCGTTTCTCTAACTGCCACGGATTGCTTCCAGAATGATTTGTTATCCTGGTTACAAATAAACACGTTTCAGTCGAAAATGCAAACGCGGAAATATTTCGGGAAACATTCACGAACTGGAAAAAGGCGTGCGTACGTAAATTTTAATTAATATCATGCTAATCTTTATGTGTTGTTTGAGTTTTTGTTTATTAATTTTTGTTTGTTGCAATTTTATCTTTGTTCGCGATGGACGGCTATTTTTCATGGATTATAACAGAAAACAATGAAAAATGCCGCAGATCAATAATTATTGTGGAAGTCTCAATACCCTGTAACTAATTTTGATAGCCAAGATCTCAAGGACTTTATACAGTGTGGAAATCACTTATGGAATAAAATTCTTTACTTATGTCATTATTTTAGAAAATTATAAAAAATGCCGAGACACGTCAACTTTTGAATTGAGTTGTGCGTTATGTAAATATAAATTTAAATGTACAGGGTGATTCACGCAAGTATGCCATAGTCGGTGTTTTTTTTAATGAAACACCCTGTATATTTGCAAATTTTTGAAATCCTCTTAATGAACCGATTCCAACAAACTAAATGATGTATGGTCAATTATGAATTATACAGGATGAAATTTTTATTTTTACAGTTATTAAACACATACATAAAATACCTGATGTATTTGGTTTTAATACATTAAAACAAATGCTCAAAATGTTCTCCACCTAGTTGTTGGCAATAGCACAGTCTCCTATAGAACTCCTCCTCAACTTTGTTTAAAGTTTGAGGTGAAATATTCCGTATTTCTGTAGTTATCCTGACTTTGAGGTCTACTATGCTAGTTGGTTGTGTTGCATATACTTTATTCTTGAGATAACCCCACAGAAAAAAATCTAACGGCGTAAGGTCTGGCGATCTAGCTGGCCACTCAATAGTACCTCTTCGTCCAATCCATTTATTGGGGAAGATTTCATCTAAATAAGCTCTTACCATTTAAGCATAATGGGGTGTTGCTCCGTCCTGCTGGAACCAAACATTTTCATTCGGTAAGCTGGGATCTATTGCGTTGGGATATAAGTTTGCCAACGCAGGAATTACTTCATTTCTAAGCATATTTAAATACTTTTCAGCTGTAAAATTTCCATCTATACATATAGGACCAATAATATGGTCGCCTATGATATCGGCCCAAACGTTCTCCTTTTGAGGGTACTGAGTATGTGTCTCACGCATCCAATTAGGATTCTTTGCTGACCAGTATCTACAGTTCTGTCGGTTCACCTCTCATTCAATGTGAATGTTAATTCGTCAGAAAAAAGAATGGTACCAAGAGCTATCTCATTTCTGTTCAGCTTATTCATCAGTCTTTCGCAGAAATCCATTCTACGATCTGGATCGTCTTCTGTTAACTCCTGCACAAAAGTTAATTTGTAGGGATGAAGTTTTTCTTCGTGAAGACATCTTAGAATAGTTGTATGACTAACATTATTTTCACGGGCAATTTGACGTGTACTTGAAGTTGGATTCTCTTTGACACCTAACAAAATATCCACTTTCACATCATCTTCAACGAAGTGTGGTTTTCTTTTCAATGGTTTGACATGTCCAAGTTCTCTGAATTGTGCATGAAATTCAGACATAGTACTTTGTGAAATATTAGGCAATTCGGGATACCTGTGATTAAATAAGTTTGCCACTTCAACTTGACTTCTGCAGTTATCCCCGTACCCGATCATCATTAAAATCTCAGTTCTTTTTTCTAAAATAATGACAAAAAGAATTTTATTCCATAAGTGGTTTCCACACTGTATATTTAGGCTTGTGGTTTTTCCCTTCTTCATGTCTGCCAAACTAATGACACTAACGTGCTTCTGAATCTACTGTGGCTGCAAGAAATCCAACTAAGATCCTGGTTCTTTGTCCATTCTGGCTTTGTAGATACTCCATCAATTTTAGCCATGGTTCTTTCCAGGTTCTTTCCAGACAGCTTTTCCGTTTTTGACGCACTTTTTGCACATACAGAAAGGATGCGGGGCAATAAGATCACCCGTAAAAGATTCTCGTGGGATGACTTTGATTTTTATCCTAAAATTCCAACTTTTTTTCATTGCTTAATATTAATTTATTTAATGAATCGATGCCTGAAACTATTCACAACGACCAAACAACCAAACCTTGAGTGTATTTAATATCTAATAGTTGAACTGGAGGTAATAAATTATCCCAGTTAGTTCGCAAAACCAGAACATGGGTCTGATTATACTTTGTTTTCAAAACTACATTTACCCTGAGGAATAATGTATATATAACAATCTCCTGTTTTCCCAGCGACTTTGTTACAGGCGACCGGCTTTCGGGTTGCTGGGCATTAACGTTTTGAGTTTTACTTTCAAAGAATATGTATATATATATTTGAAAATTTAACCTCTTGTTTTCGCACATAAGAAAGCAGTGTATCTTTGTTCTACCCTGAATCAGTACGGGAATATTCTAGCGCTCAGTTTAATCCAGGTCGCTATTGTTCTGCCAATCCTTAGACTTAGAATTCGTGAATGCTTCTGTTATTAATGGTCTGAATTAATGTAATGTGAGGTTAGAGTTGATATAATAACATTTTCAGTGTGCGTCATCGATTGTTAATGTTCTTCTAACACATTACGTTGGAAGAAATGGAAAAAAGGCAGGTCTGTGATTAAAACCAATCAAAATATCACAATAATAAACCGTTTAAATGTATTACAATATTCAAAATAGGATGCAGACGTACCTTTCGTAGCGACAATGTCTTTCGTCTTTTTCTCCTGTCCCACTGACAGTTCCCAGGTCTGTACTTTTGTCTAGAGCGCATGCTTAGTTCCGAACCAGCGAATTGTTTCAAGTATTATAAAACAACTGACATATCGATCATTTGCGCATGAGCAGCCGAACCGAACTTTAAGTCTTCACCAAAATCAGAGAACTGCTAAGACTGATTCCGAATCAATAACGAACCGATCCGCGAACACCGAACTATTATTAAACATTCAGAATGATATTAACCGCGAGCGCCACCTTTTAGAATACGCATGCGAATAGTCCCTGAACTGGTTCGGATTGTGACCCGCGAACACAGCTATTATTTACGAAAAGTGAATATGAATCTTATTGTTATATTCATTTGAATAATGTACTATATTATTGCTAAAGTGCAAAATTTCATATCACATTTGACCGAGGATGAACTTGTTCAGTCAGCAAGATCAATTCATGATGAGTTCTTGTCGAAGCAAAAAGTATAAAGAGAGATTGTTCTTCATCTGATAAATCTAGATTATAAAAGTTTGTAGAATCTCAATATGATGAAATGTTGTTTGAATTCATTGATTTTTTTCGATAACACCGGGCCTGACTGAACATATGAACTCCCGTAATGGAGAAAAACTGCTAAAAGAGTGCAATAAGATTAGAGAAAAATGCGAGAAAAGGGTGTGAACCCAAGAACGTGCTTTTAACTTTAAACTATATAAGTGTATATCGTAACTGAGCGGTAAATAGTGGCTAGATGGCAAAGCATCTGGTGATGTAAGTCGCGACTTGAAATGAATCTCGAAACAGTACTTAGGGCACGAACTCGATATTACTTACAGCTCCGGCATGATTTGTTAATCAAGATTTGGTTTTGAAAAGCTCACATTGAATGAGGGAAAATCATAAAACGTTTTTAAATTTTAACGAAAACAATTTTAAATTTTCTGTACAACACGTTTATACAGAGTGACCCGTACATAAGTATCGTGAATTAGAGACATGATAGATCGTTGAAAAAAAATTTTTTTTTCATTAGAATTCAAGTGCCTCGACAACTTTGTCCTTTGGCACTGTACAAAATACAAAAAGACATATTATAAATACATACACTATCTTAAAACATAAAATATGTAAAATACTCGGTAAAATATCAATCTAGTTTATATTTTGTGGTAGAGGTTAGTTGATTTGAGGAATTTCAATGTCTTTGGGATTTCAGCAGTGCAGTTTAAAATTCCTGGCAGTCTATGAGAATATGTTTAACGGTTAAAGCACTATTGCAGTGACGGCAGACGGGAAGGTTTTCAGAAGACATCAAGTAACCATGTGTGTATCTGGTATGGTTGATCCGCAATCGTCTAATGACAGCAGCTTCTTTCCTGGTTGAGAAATCGAGGGAGAGACAGCCGATTAATGGTTGTATATCGTAACGGGCTGTTTTGCTGTTGTGCCAATAATTTTGCCAGAACTCCTTGACGGACTTTTGGAATAATAGTTTTATATCTTCTGGGAGCTGGAACGTTGTTGTGGTGATGGAAGAAGAGGCTTCTTTAGCATGGTGGTCAGCGTTTTCATTGCCAGTAATTCCAATGTGAGATGGGAACCAGATAAGACAGACTGCTACATCACGATCTGAAAGAGTTTGATAGATGTCATGGATGTTTTGAACTAATGGATGGTCAGTGAAGATAGTATTGAGTAAATTAATTGAGGAAAGTGAATCGGTACAAATGGCGACGCGCTTAACAGAAGAAGAGATTTGCTTGAAAGCTTTGAAGATGCTATACAACTCACAAGAGTGAACGCTACATGTTGAGGGCAACCGATAGGAACCTATTAGTTCGTGGTTGGTTGTGACGGAGCAGCCAACACCACAAGAAGTTTTTGAGGCGTCTGTGTAGAAAACTACATCATATGGTGTTTTTTCTAATATTTCCAAAAATGCTTTCTTTATAAGTATGTTGGGCGATTCATGTTTATTGAACTTGGTAAGGGAGGTATTGAATAAAGGAAGTTGTTTAGTACAAGGAGGGATATGAGGTTGTGGGAGCGGAGTGGCCATTGAAAGGTCACTATTCTCAAGTAATGTGAAAAGAAGATGGGCAATAGATTTTACGGTACGTTTGGAAATAGTGTTGGAAGGATGATGTTGAGACATTGATGTAAACAAAGGGTAAACAGGGTTAGAGGATGTTGATGCAGCCTATGAAAGGAGAAGGGATTGACGTCTTAGGAACAGGGGGGGCTCATTTGCTTCACAGTATAGACTAGCAGCTGGACTAGAACGGAAAGCACCGAGAGAGAGTCGAAGGGCTGTATTGTGAATAGAGTTCAGTGAGTCGATGGTGGATTTGGAGGCTGGCATGTAAATAAAGGTGCCGTAGTCTAGTTTAGAACGGATGAGGGATCTGTGAACTCTTAATAAGGTATTTTCGTCGGATCCCCAGTGATAGTGGCAGAAAGCTTTGATGATATTAAGTCTTCTAAGACAAATGCCTTTGAGTGTGTTGACATGAAGTTTCCAATTAAGCCGAGAGTCGAAAGTTAATCCAAGATTAACAGCAGGTAACCTTCTTAGTTTGTGAGATACAGGCTGTTAAAAGGTGCAGAAGATATACACATTTTATTTTATATCTTCTCGGGGGATGGAAGTACAAATTTACAATTTTTTGTAGGTTATTGTATCTCCAAAACACATCGACAGTATTAATTATGTCAAATTCTAATTAGCCAGTGGCGTGGTACGAGGGGTTCATAAACTTTTATTGTACCTTATTTTTGAAACACAGATCTAAAGACTTTTGAATGCAATTCATCATTGAATTTCCTACATAATAAGAGATTAAAGGAATGCATTACTAGATAAAAAGTAAGACTCACCTAGGCTGGAGCCTGATGAAATATTTGGATTTCTTTAGGGAATGAAACCAAGGGAATACGTATTTTATATTGGCTGAAATAGGAGATAAAAAAAAATGGGTACATCTGCCACACATGTAAAGGAGTACCAGCCAAATATCAGGTGACTCCACCAAAAATACCAGTTTCGAATGCATTCGCCATAATTTAAAAACCTGTTTTAATACAAAATACATTTAAAAATTGTTAAAAGACATCATTTAGATGATTTTTACGCCTAAATAGAAAAAGAAGTATCTATTTTTTAATCGGATATGATATTATCGAGATGAAAAATTTTACTTTAGCAGATATTTCATATTTTGTTAATAACCAATTTCATGTTTCTACTTTTTTTGCGATACTTTTTCATGGCAATATTTTTCCGGAAACAATGCAGGGGTATTACAACCACTCCGAACTTCGTTAATGATGGAATTTTTACCAGAGTTTTATTCAGTTTTCCATGAAAATCGTATAAAAGAGTGAAGGCTGTAAGGTATCGTAAATGTTTAACAATGTTTTTTGATTTAAATTTTTTTTCCAATAACAATATCATGTTCATTTTTTTGGTTTATGTTGAAAGGTAGATTAAAAAAGAGTTTATATTTGTGAAATTTTGTTTATACAAAAATAAAGGGTTTTCCAGCTTATACTGATAGGAATAAATCAAGAGATAAAAAAATAACTTTAGTACTTTATGTAAACTTTTTTATTCAGGCTCGTTTTTCTGAGATATAGGGATCCAAAAATTGAATGTGTGTTTAACTTTGAAGCGAAAAGGGATCTGTATTATTGCTTTGAAGTCAGAGACCAACCAGGTCCTTCAATTTCTAATATCTACTTAGAAATGCTTTGATTTTTCAATGAATCCATAGTTTTTTGAATTTTTATGACATATCTACAGGTTGAGTTTTATCAAAAAATATGTTTGGAGTGAATATTATTAGAGATTCTTAAAAAAGGTAGCTTTTAATATTTGTTATTATGCATAGTTTTATGCCGTCTTTTTCAACAAAACTTCTTTTTTGGTTTGAAAAAAAAACACTTTCCTCATTTTCAGTTTGTTATATAAAGCATCTTCTATATCAATAAGGCCAAGTAGATTGATTTGAATAACAATACGTTACGGAAATATTTTAGATACACGACAAACCCATTTGAGTTGTAAAAGGGGCCTAGCCGATGCAAAAAAAATGATTAAGTGTCCTTTATATCAGCGAAATAAACAATTCCACCAATCGATAGCAGTGGAATTCAAGTACAAGCAGTTTTTGAGAAACTTTCTAGTGTGCCATTTACAAAACTTTTCGATATGCGATAATGTACAGGGTAGGTTGCAGCTTCTAAGTGTTACATTATTTGGAAAAATAATGTATGCCTACTGCTACGAGGGTTGTATTTTATATTTGGCATATACAGGGTGATCCCTAATTAATTGTACATAGAGTTACAGTACAGTTTTCACTTCAAAATTTTGCGATTTAAATCAACTACCCTAAATACTACCCAATAAAATGTTGATATTAAGAGAGATACCGGGTGTTGAACATGATATTTTGATTTTCGTTTTTCACAATAACTTCAACGCTTTTTGACGTATATGCACAAAAATTTGAGGTTGGGAGTTTTTTGATATGAGAAATTATAATTTTGTTTCTATTTCGATGTATTTTGTAGAGGTCGCCACATAGACCACGTATGCGGCATAAATGTGCGCAAAACTTTTTTGCCTTTGACATTAGCACTTCTTTTGTGAAAAATAATTAAAGCCACATCATTACTTCAAATAAAAGGTATACCTACTTGTTAGTATCCCCAAATCTTAACGGCTCTAGAGATAATCATATTTCAGTGATATTATTCAATGAAATTACGTTCGAAAAATGTAGTTGTGTGTACGATATTTATTATTTTCAAATATCAAATGTACCATACATATTTTTCATGTTTACTGCTACTATACCCTAATACCACAGTATAGGAACGAACCAGTATGTTATCTCGTGACGTTACACTGCCGAGCTCTCTGTGACCTACATCGTCGTTCGGATGAGTATCTCATCCAGCGGCCAGTGCTGTGCTGCGATCCAACCAAAGTGCCAGTGGTGAATTTACGAATGAAATTATTTATTACAGCTCATATTTTTTCGGGGTAACAAAATGAAAATTGTAATATGGAAAAACCAATAAATATTTTGTATAAGACTATTGTTTCATTCACTCACCAGTGTACTGTTCTACAATATTTGAGAAAAAACATTTAACACGTTCAAGTCATTTTAAAATTTATGCCACCCACGCCTATGGTAAAATGAATCGTAAAACGATCCGTTCAAGGTCATCAAAGCTCTGGCAATTTATGAATGAAATTTATAAGAGTTATACTACTGGTTCGTTTTTATACTGTGCTAATACTGTTCATCTCAATACTAAAAAAAATCATTGTCGTAATTTCATCCTGTGAGAGGCACAAAAGTTTTGCGTACATTTATGACGCATACGTGGCCTATGTGGCGCCCTCTACAAAATACATCGAAAGAGGTAGAAAATTATGATTTCTCAAATCAAAAAACCCCCAACCTCAAATTTTTCTCCATATACGTTGAAAAGCGTTAAAGTTATTGTAAAAAACGAAAATTAAAATTTCATGTTCAACACCCTGTATCTCTTTTAATATTAACATTTTATCAAGGCTTGTTGGTTTAAATCGCAATATTTTGAAGTGAAGATTGTACTGTACTTCTATGTACAATTACTTACGGACCACCCTGTAGAACTAGAGAAATAAAACAATTATTTTTCGAAGTATTTTCTACCAATTCTGAAAGCAGTTGTTAGTGTTATTATTTTGATTTTGTTGTGTCTGTGGTGCAAATGGTTGAAAATTTTAGAATTAGAAGCGAACTGAAGTTGATACATTTTACTGTTTCGTTCAACTGCTTTTTTCTAATAATTTCATACTAATTATAACTTAATTTAGGTTTGTTTTTCTGAAGATAACATTCATGCCAACTCCTGGATTAATTGATTGAAATTCAAGAGCTACGGTCTGTTATTTTTCGCCAAATTTCACGAATAAACCTCAAAATTAAAATCATGAAATGAGAGAGTTTATTTGTTTAAAATTTATGGTTGTTTTTATTTAATATCGAAAAAACGCATAAATTGAGGTTAAGGCGAAAAAACAGTCGTCCTGTATCCATTGTTAGGTAAACAGCCAAAAAAAAAACGAACAAGAAAACAAACAAGAAAGATTGGCATAATGCTAAAGGTCGACATAATAAAAATGCAAATGACGACCTCGGTTAAGTTGAGGCAAATATGAATTTTTCATTGTGTTCCGTTGTGAAGCAGCAAATTTAAGGTATGGCCTTTAGAAGTTTTATCAGGTTCGAAATTAATTATAAGAGAGAAATCCATTCCTATAACGTTGACATTGAATCCCGTGCCGGATATTCTAGTAAACGAGTTATTTGTCACTTCGTGCCTTTGAGACGCTCGAAATGCTTTCAATTTATTCATAAATAGGAATACTTTCAAATTATCTGGAAAATGAAGTGATAGGGCTTATTAAAAACACTATTGGAGGAAAACCAAAAAGTATACCATGAATAATTTTATGCAAACATATCAAACAAATGCATTCATTAATTCTTTTTATAGGCCAGTAATTAGCAATACGGCTGTTTACCTTGAAGTATGTAGATTAATATAGAAAAAAGTTTACCAGTCTATCGATTTCCCAAATTATAAGGAAAAATTAAAAAAAAAACCTTTTTTTGAAATTCTTGAATATTTCACGCTGGGAGCAAGGTGGAGAAGAATAAAAAAAATATATATATATATCCTGCCAGTTCAACGGAATTTATTCTTCTTGTAAAAGGGGAAGATGTGATGCCTTTTGGTCAATATAATAAGTTAACAATAATATTCAAACAAAAGACATAAATTCCCTTGAAGCTAATTTCAGTAAATTATAAGAATGTTGAATCGTTACAAATATAGGAGTAGGAAGGTCGCACGTACGGAGTCAAGTTCAGGGCGTGAAATAAACATAAATAGTATTATTTATATTTACTTATGATAAACTTGACTTGTCGTATAAATATGCAAACGATAGTGTTAACAATTACTATTAATATTGGGGTTGATGTTAATGGGGATGTTAGAATATGAATATCACCTGTAGCACTGGGATACGTGCATCACAGTAATAAAAAGAATGTTGTAATTTTTTTTCGAAAATTATTATTTTTCAATTTTTTCGACTCTCTCATCGATTGTCAGCGAATTTTGAATATGGAATACGAAAGCCTATTATATTATCAACCTTTGTGCAAAATTTGAATTAGGGACATCGATATATAGCATCACAGTAATAAAAAGAATGTTGTGATTTTTTTTTTAAATTCTTATTTTTCAATTTTTCCTACCCTCTCATCGATTGTCAGCGAATTTTGAATATGGAATACGAAAGCCTATTATATCATTAACCTTTGTGCGAAATTTGAATGAGAGACATCGATATATGGCATCACAGTAATAAAAAGAATGTTGTGATTTTTTTTTGAAAATTCTTATTTTTCAATTTTTTCGACCCTCTTATCGATTGTCAGCGAATTTTGAATATGGAATACGAAAGCCTATTATATTATCAACCTTTGTGCAAAATTTGAATGAGAGACATCGATATATGGCATCACAGTAATAAAAAGAATGTTGTAATTTTTTTTTGAAAATTCTTATTTTTCAATTTTTTCGACTCTCTCATCGATTGTCAGCGAATTTTGAATATGGAATACAAAAGCCTATTATATTATCAACCTTTGTGCAAAATTTAAATTAGGGACATCGATATATAGCATCACAGTAATAAAAAGAATGTTGTGATTTTTTTTTGAAAATTCTTATTTTTCAATTTTTCCTACCCTCTCATCGATTGTCAGCGAATTTTGAATATGGAATACGGAAGCCTATTATATCATTAACCTTTGTGCGAAATTTGAATGAGAGACATCGATATATGGCATCACAGTAATAAAAAGAATGTTGTGATTTTTTTTTGAAAATTCTTATTTTTCAATTTTTTCGGCCCTCTTATCGATTGTCAGCGAATTTTGAATATGGAATACGAAAGCCTATTATATTATCAACCTTTGTGCAAAATTTAAATGGGAGACATCGATAGATATCATCACAGTAATAAAAAGAATGTTGTGATTTTTTTTTTTAAATTTTTATTTTTCAATTTTTTCGACCCTCTTATCGATTGTCGGCAAATTTCAAATATGGAATACGGAAGCCTATTATATTATCAACCTTTGTGCAAAATTTCAATGAGAGACATCAATATATAGCATCACAGTAATAAAAAGAATGTTGTAATTTTTTTTTGAAAATTCT
>CAJUYG010000026.1:386450-401607 GCA_910591675.1 Galerucella calmariensis | reverse complement strand
TTTTCGACTCTCTCATCGATTGTCAGCGAATTTTGAATATGGAATACGAAAGCATTACATTGATATTATATTATCAACCTTTGTGCAAAATTTGAATGAGAGACATCGATATATAGCATCACAGTAATAAAAAGAATGTTGTGATTTTTTTTTTAA
This sequence comes from Galerucella calmariensis, assembly GCA_910591675.1. Taxonomy (NCBI): domain Eukaryota; kingdom Metazoa; phylum Arthropoda; class Insecta; order Coleoptera; family Chrysomelidae; genus Galerucella; species Galerucella calmariensis. The sequence continues at coordinate 401,451 of CAJUYG010000026.1, read as the reverse complement.
ATTCTTATTTTTCAATTTTTTCGAACCTCTTATCGATTGTCGGCGAATTTTGAATATGGAATACGAAAGCCTATTATATTATCAACCTTTGTGCAAAATTTGAATAAGAGACATCGATATATAGCATCACAGTAATAAAAAGAATGTTGTGATTTTCCTCTGCTACAGGTAGTTGTTTTATTCTCGTAAGATGACCCTCCGAGTGACCAGCAACACCACCTAATCAGAGGCCCTTCCACACCTATAATCTACCAAAGTATCTATCGTCAATACATTCATTACACCGTGCAGGGGATGTTTCACGATATAAAAAGGTCTCTCGCGTTTTTTTGTCCGATTAATGGTTTGTCCGGAAAAAATTCGGTAAACTAAGTATGTGTTCCGCATCCGCGCGACTTTGCTGTACGTCGGAAGACCTACTTTCTGAATTGCGGAAAAAAAATTATTATTCAATCAGAATTTTTTTCTTCAGTCTTTGGTAAGAGTTAATGTTGTAAATAATAAATAAAAGGTAATAAATTAATTTTTACATATTTTTATTGGAAAGAGGTACCTACCTATGCAAAAAATTATATCTTAAAATTATAAATAATCATCTATCTTTCTACTATACACATTTTGTTCGTTGAATATTAATCTTTATATTACAGGAGTATCAAATTTTATTTTGCTTTTTTTGCTGCTTACGACTGCTGCCAATCACTTCCTACCATGTTTTTTCTGCTAACCTAATGCTGTCCACTAATGTCCTTACACAGAAAAAACAATTTAAAGAAAAAGCTCCACTGGTTCTTATACTATAACGTCAGTCTTTTGAAAAATTGAACTATTTTCCCAAGATATTTAATCACAGTTCATTTATTCCTAATAAACTGACGAATAATAATATTTCTAAAATTCACAGAAGCTATACCTACCTCCGAAGTTCCCGAAATCTCTTTTTAATTTCTCCTTTGTCGAGAAGTTTTGTATGTATTTCGTTAATAACTTGGGAAATATAAAGACGCTCTTTACATCGGTGAGTAGATAGGTAAGTAAACGGAAGTAAATTCATCTAGCGCTTTTCCACTGAACTTTGATATGTAGTGAAGTCTTATATAGTTAAACTCTTTACCTCACTCTGACAGAATTATTAGCGAATAGTTTCCCCAGTCACTTATTTACTTAGTAACCTTCTTGGTAATCTCGTCTTCAACATTCGAATTCGAGTGGAAGATACGCTCGAAAGACGTAAATTCAATTTTGGATTTAATGATAACTTGGCACTCATTTCAGTTACAAAATGTGAATCATTTTGCAACTATACCTTCAAACTGGGAGGAGTAATTTAAATTTAAGTTGGCATTTCTGCTGCCTATTACAACCATACATTTTCAAAATAATGTGACATCTGGTATAGTCAAAAGCGCTCTTATCGTGCGGGTTTGAAGGTCACTAACCATATGTATCAAATCAGAAGACACAGAGGTTACCAAAATGTGAGATTACAAAAAATATACTCGGATAAAATAATTCTTGCACACTGGTTGACGAATTTTCACTTTTCCATTCATTCTCGAAATAATCTATCATATTGAGTACCATTTTTTTTGCTTGAGGATCCAAAGAGCGGAAAATTGCTTTTTATTATTCATATTGTCACTTTGAATTGTCACAAAACTGACATTTAAAAAAGGTAGAACGTGTTGCGGGACACACGGTAGGAACTTTAGTTTCTTTTAAGCAAAAATTATGTAATACATCTGACGTTATAGATAAACAATTTGCATATTCCTCGCTGGTCGAGTAGTAAGCAAACCAGACTCTCCACGGTAGACCCGGGTTCGATTTCTCTTGAAGAAGTTTTTTTTTTATCGTTAATTTTATTTTTAAATAATTATTCTGCTTGATATTAATAACGACAACAGGTAGACGTTTGGAATATTTAGCAGAATATTCATTATTATAGATAATGGTACGGTACCCTTCATGAGGGAGTCCGACTGGCAACATCTACTTATAACAGCATCGTATATTTAAAAAGGGAAACCGTAGCATTATACAAATTGGACATTCAAGAACTGTACGTTTACCACAAAAAAATTAGTGGAAACATAAAATTGAATTGTTAAATTTTCAATTTGAAGTTTTATTACAGTTTATAGAAATTTTTATTCTCTAGATTTTTTCTTAGGTGGGTCGTAGAAGAAATATGCTGTTTGCCTCGTGTGGATTGTCCATATCGCACTTGCACGATTTAGCACTCCGCCTACGGCGTCGTGCGATATGGCCATCATATCCACACTGGTTGCACAAACTACTATTCCTATCAAAATATGCTCTTTTACATTTAAAAACAACCTGCCAAATGTCGAATCAATTTATCCATCCATTTTTAAGTTATCGAATTAAAACATTCAAGTTTTCAAAATTTCAACACCCTGTATTTCGAAAAGTTAAATGTGCTAGACCACTCAATCCTCATATCATTTTGTCCAATTTTACGAGAGGAATCTACATGCAAACGTTGTAATTACCCTTAACGTTCGAGATGCTTATACCATTTTTTGCGCGATCGTATTGAAATAAATTCCGAATAAAATAATTTAAACTTCTTCGAAATGAACGAATGTCAAAAGTGACATTTATACTTCTCGATCTCGTTTAAAATATATTTTGCATTTTGATGAAATTGTTTTTATGCTATTCATCACTTTTCGTCGTCTGAACGGTAAGTAAATCACTTACCGACGTGTTAAACTTAGAAACCAGTAAACACAACCTACCGTCCAGACAACCAATGCTGTAAATAAACAAAAAAGATCAATCGCGCAAACAAAATTATGGAAATAATAGTAAAAATTTATCCGAACAAATTCATATCAGCTTTGCATAGAATTTTAATATAGCATCGGTGGTTCAGTGGTAGAATGCTCGCCTTCCACGCGTGCGGCCCGGGTTCGATTTCCGGCCGGCCCGGGTTCGATTCCCGGCCGAAGCATATGAATCGCTGCTTCGTAAACGAGAGAGAGACTCAGGAGAGAGCACACGCACGCAAGCATGGCACATAACGAAGCAACGTAACATAACGTAACGTAACGTAAGTGTGACTTATTCATCTTACGGATTTTATTTGGAAGTTATGATTAAACGCAATAGAAAAAAACACAAACGGTGAGTATGTCTTTGTTGAATCGTATGACCCGCATGATAAGACTGCATTTGAGTATAACTAATTTCGCCATGGCCTGTGGTCAATGATGATTCGATATTTAGACATTCCTTGATCCCTCATTATCCACGACAACTGCGAGTAGTACCATTTATATTTCACAAAATTGTCAATTACTTTAAAAAAATGTCACGTTTTTGCTATCTAGTAACTTCTAGTGGCGTTATTGAGTTTTTTTAAAAACAAGGTTATATAAATTTTTTGGTCAACCAATCTCAGCCATAAATGTGATTGACATCGGAAAAATAAGCTGTCTATTCATATAAGCAAATTAAAGTTAGCAGACCGAGTTGGAATCTCCCCTAATTCAATTTTCATAAAAGCATCAACACCAACGAAAAAATCATCTTTCCGTTCATTTCCCTTCCACTCGAGATGTTTTTCCTGGGTCTTGACAGCCGAAACGCGATCCAATTTTTGAGAAATTCTATACACTGGCAACGAGGGCACTTATGAGCTTGATCCGAAAAGTGATGTTGTCAACCTACCCCTGTCCCGATTCGTATACAATTGCTTATTCCCCATTATGGAGAAGGAACTTTCAACATAAATTGATATCCACTGGTGTATTATCGAAAAGGAATTTATTCATCCCATCAGATCACTTTCTTGAAGCTTGCTGTTTAATATCAAGATCCTGATCCTCTGGAGATTTTTGTTAACAAAAATAATAACAAAGTGGATGTTAATTTTGGACTTTTAATTATTTTTATCTCGAAATAATGATCTAGTTGAGCTGAGACAAGAGAAGATTCTCCTGGAAAATCACAATTCGGTGAGAACAAATGATATGACAGATGTCCTTATAGGACCCTGCTGTTAGAATGGTTACCAGAAAAAGCACAAACTAGTGGAGAAAAGTTCCATTCACATGCTTGCGAAATATAGACTCCTAGTAGGGTGGGAGACATTTTCAATCACTGAAAACACTTTATTGCCACCCCTCGGGCGAAAAACAGTACGAAAAACAGTACGCGACATCCTTTAAGGTATAAATAACTATCACATGATGGCATCACGTTTTCTACAAGAATTTATGTCATAAAAATCTACCTATTGCTTCGCTTATTAGTTACATTTGACTGCCCGTGAAATGGGATGCTGATGATGGAACATACAATCGAACTCGACCTAAAACTTATGATTAGATCATAAACTATATATTATTTGTCCAAGCAAATTGACTTTTCTGAAAGATTTATATCAATGTAAGCTAAGAATTTGGAAGAAATCAAAAGTTTTTATTGGAACCCACTTAAAAAGCCAAACGTCCATATTTTTATTTGACAGAACTAACTATAGAAGTTTTTATTTCAATTATTTCAAATTAGTCTTTTTTTCAGTCCTCTAACATTGTTACCATGAAAGTAGGTGGTAAAAATACCTTCCTAGGGCCATGAATAACTCAGTAAGTAATTAGTAAGTATAGTCAAAGTAATAAAATGTAATCTTCATAAATAAAAAAGACAATTGTTGCATATAAATTGGACAGATTCTCCTAAAAAACGTTTTTGCGGATTGAAAAATCTCTTAATGCCACATAAGTAAGATTTAATATTAAAACCATGCTTATATATTCGCCATGAAATTCATACAAACCGTTTATAATGCAAAATAGGTAAAGTAAACAGATGCAAATTTTTAATAGGTCTTCTGCTTTATCTGATTAAATCTAATTAGATACTTCGGTTAATTTCGTTTTGGTGTTATTTTGTGTTGGTAGCCTCATTTGAATTTTATATACATGAAAAGGCTGATGACGACGCTTATGATGCAAGAGGAATTCTTAATTGAAATGTAAATCATTTCCAGAACACGGTCTCTGTCAGGTTATTATTGAAAGCTTTGTTTTTCTCTTTTCAAATTTTAATATACGGAGACTACTTCATTCGGAAAACAACACTACAGGTTTCACGAATTGCAAGATTTGCAGCATCAAGAATAAAAATAGTGAAGTAAATTTTCTTGCCTCTTTTTTTAAAGGAGCCGTCCCTTCGCCGGCACCACCTCAGCCTCCTGGGCTTATTGTGGATACTCCTAGTGTTCTGACTACAGCCTATTCAGCCAATTCGTTTCCTGTATTAGCTCATACAGGTTCTTTGCTGGTTGGTTGTAGAAATCTTCTGGAGTCATTTGGGGTCTACATACAGTCACTGCCTCCTGTGGTCCAGCGTCTCACAGTTGCATTGTATATGCGGAGCTGTTTCGGTATCCTTTTTGCATCTTCTGCATGTAAGATCTCCGTTATACAGCCCTATTTGGTTCAGGTGCTCCTTTGTGGGAAAGTGTCCCCTAAGTAGCACCGTTATGGTGCGTAGTTTGTTCCTGCTTATTAAGAGCAGTTCTTTCGCTACTTTTTCTGATGGTTCTTTTATGAATTTCTTCCCATGTATTTGCCAGTGTTGATTGTGTTGTTCTTCTACCCACCCTTTTAATCATGACCTAGTTGAGCATCTGGGAATGCCAACAGCTGGTTCAGGTCCGTTTATCAGTGTTGACGATCCTGCTCTTGCGAGTTCGTCAGCTTTTTCATTGCCAGCGATTCCTTTGTGACCAGGGAACCACTCCAGTGTTACACTGTTCCCAGTCTTCTAAGATCTTCGCCGCATTCCCATACCAGCCAAGATGTTTCCTTAGTGTTCCGAAGTGCTTTAAGGTCAGCTTGACTGTCACTGTAGATCCTGATCTACCTGTTGTTGTAGGCTCTCATGTTATTTGCCCTTGCACATGCAAGTATTGCATAGACCTCTGCTTGAAATACTGAGGCGTATATTTCAAGCAAGACAATTCCTTCATATTTGCTCGACTTGCTGTATATGCCCGCTCCGGTGCCAAGCTCATTCTTCGATCCGTCTGTGCACTAGATCAGTTTCCATGCCTCTTTCTTTCTCTTTGTATCGTTTCCTCCTGTATTATCTCCACTCTTTTTCTTTCATTCCATCTTTTCAATTTCTTTATCACTATCTTTTTGTCTCCTCCAATTTATTTTCTATTATAAACTATTAATCTTATCTCAGTTATCTTTTCCAACTACTACTCTTCCAAGTGAGAATTGTTGTATCATCTCTTTCTCCGAAAAATGTAAGAATTTCCGCCGTAGTTCACGTGTAAAGAGCCCTAAGGGTCACTGGAACGATACACAACGAGTCAAAGGGGACTTCGACACGGTCAAACGATTGATCTTGACTGATGTATTGTTTTCTTGTTTTTGAAAGTTTATACGGCCGTATACGTATATATTCCATCAACCTAGATATTTATAGACACGAGAGGTTCTTGAAAGGATATTTCGAATAACCACACATTCAAGCAATGCTACTAATTCAACAAGGGCTTCATCAGATCGAAGTAATCATGAGGAATTTTATGTGTAGATGGTAACGATTTAGGTTTTATTGTTAAATCGATTTCAGACGGAAAGTAATTTACCTAAAAGTTATATGTGTCCGTTGCCGCACCGTTAGGAGTATTCAGCTCTAAGCAATCAATCACTTTAGATCGGTTGTTGTTGACCGTTCGGAGATAATTTGCTGTAGCAAAATAAAATAAAATAAGTTTGTTCCAGTGAAAAGGTTTCAACAGCAACCAATAATTGATGGGACTCGATTTCGGCTAAATAATTTGTTTTGAACATGCTAAATTAAAACATCAAAGTCTTAGAGACTAAAAGTTCCTTTAGTCATATTTTCCATAGGAATTGTAGGACATCTGCATGCTTCAACTTGGGTGAATGACTCCAATTGTATAATGGGTTCTCCGTAAGAATATTGGCCCAAAGATTTCCTTAGATTACCAAGCGGATTTAAAAGGATTTTAAGCTTTAACTGTGTAACTCTCTTCAATAGAAAGACTCAACAAAGTGTCCATGGTCTGATCTTCTGACCATTCTGGTATGGATGACAATGAAAAGGCAGTCTCACTTGTAAAGGAGAGCGCTGTAGGTGCTGCAAGCTTTCCTGAAATTACGCTAGCTGTCTGTTTTTGGTGATAACTCTGAAAAGCCTGAAAATGTATCAGTTTCCTTCCAAAGGAATTGTAGTTGATAATTTATGCTAATTTTTCTAAGTTAGACTAATTGAAGAGATGAGGCTTTCACTTGATCAAGATCTGTACAGAAGGATGAAATAAAACAATCTAATTTTATTCAAAAATTATTCTATGATAAGTACACTATAAAAATTGCAAAAAGGCAACGTATATGTGAAATAATTCATTGTGAATTCAATAGATCATCATATCGACCAGCTACAAATGATTAACACAATTTTATTCATTGCAACTAGAATGTAACATAATCAACAACAATGTCTAGTGTTTCTAGTGTTATTTCGATCGATTTGCAAAACTGTAGTTCACATTGCATTGATTTTAACGTTGAGAAATTGTTAACGCAATATTAATTTGATATCCACATGCTGTTATTAATGTGGTTAAATGGTACTATGATAATTGTTCATGACAATGAATCAGCTCGCTTCTAAATATCATGCACAGGCATTTCAAATTATTTAGATTAGTAGTAATTAATCTAAAATGGATTATCGGATGAGTAGCTACCTTGAAGTTAGTGTCCAGTCGAGCAAACGACAGATAAATTTCAACACTTCCTTCATACATTAGTTCAATTCCAAAAATAATCAATCCTGCATAATTTTACTGTTCTGAAAAAATTCAAATATTATTTGAGTCGAATATTTTTTCATAGATTAAACTTATTATTATTACAATTGTGCAACAATCATACTTGCTACAAAACTGGATAAATGAATAAAATCCTTGATGCATATTATTTGAAATCAACATCCACCCTTTTCTTTTATACACTCTTTTCTTCATGAAAATCTAGAATTTGCAAAAATGGGGCTTACACCTCTATTGCATGCGCACCAATCTCACGAGAAAAAGGAAAAGGGAGAAGAGAATGGCGAAAAGAGGAGAGAGGAAAAAATGAGACTGGAAGAAAGGATAAAAAAGAGTGGAATAATGAGAGGAGAGTAATTGAAGTGGAAGAAAATAGTTGAATATAAGAAAAAGAGAAGTTTACTCTCCTTTATTCATTCCTTCATATGTTTTGGTTGTGCTTAACAGGCTAGGCACTTGAACTGCATCTTTGTTCCATTTCCTCTAATTCCATTCCAGAAGCTTCGTATCTTCTGTATAGGCCACCAGTTTATTTGGAGGTTTATTTGGAGTTTTGCTATTAGATTAGCTAATAAGATTAGCAGTGGGAGCTGTCCAAAAAACATCTTGTGAGGATTGGTTTTTGGTTTATTTATTGTATGGGATTTAAAATCGATTTGGGCTTATCATTTATCCAACATTCTACAGAATATTTGAAAAAATAGAAATAAACTGTGGAAAAACAAGGAAACAATGCAGATAATCATATTTTAACGAATAAACCATACAAACGTTGTTTATTTTCAATTTGAGCAATGGAATGTATTTTCCGAGCTCAGCCCCCTGTGTACTTTTCCTAGTGTCTTCGGGCGTTGTCTTTCAAATGAGATAAAAGGATACATTCTACATGGGATGCTTCTATATACGGATGTATCTTATCGCTAAAAGCAAATATCTTCGGGATCGGTGTGCACGGAACGCAGGCATAAGTTTTTTATTTATTTATTTGATTGGTTTATATTAATTGAAATAAATTTGAAATTTACATATTATATTGTATAGATCTATGGAAATACTGATTCCCAACTTTGAGATACAATCTTGTTTAATATATATTAACAATTGAAATTAGATGAATAAAAAATAATCTATAATTATTAAAGTAATGTAATAAAACAAAAATTTAAAGCAGTTATAGAAATTTATAGAAAATATATAGGTATTTGAGTGAAGATACAATTTGATGGACCCCATTTGAAAATTTCACTGTACGTTCATGAGGGAGAGAAATTTTTATGAATTAGCCAAAAAGGTCAGTTTTGATACCCTCATCTTGTATTCACACACCTTATCTAGTGCAATAATTGAAGGTGAAAAAAGCCCTTCAACTAAGTACTAGAGTACCACCAAGATTTAGCTATCACCTCGGCAGATAACAATATTAAGGTGGGTTAAAGGGCACGACAGGAGTAAAGGTAATCGCATTGCCGATTCTTTGGCCAGGGAAGCTGCTGGACTAAAAATTAAAGGACCCAGTGACACCTACGGCCTAACGACTTCGACAATTTGCGGAACTAGCCAAACGTTACACCCATGCTCAATCCCTTAAGAGATGGGATGAAATCAAAAGTCTTGCCAGGATCACCTTGGGCGACCCTGGGAAGCTGGCGCCGAAGAAATATTTGGCGATGACCAGGAAAAACCTACGTTTAACAGTAGGATTTTTGACTGGCCACTGTCAACTAAAGAAACACCTAAATACTATGGGGCTAGTGGTCACATCCCTATGCAGGATGTGTGAACAGGAAGACGAAACTGTCAGGCATGACTTATGCGAGTAATCGTCAATAAGAGAGTGTGTGATCTGGCCTACACCTGCCGATATAAAGGAGATGTCTCCTAGTGACCTGTCCACCTTCCTGGGAAGGACATGATGGAGGATCACTTGGGAGGACAACTCCTAGGGAGGATGTACAATGGGTCACATGTCGCCTTAGTGCTGTGAGCCTACACTCACCTCCCCTTCTCTACAGATACAGAAGCCCTTTAACTTCAAAAGTAAGATCATGCCAATTTGAGCTGTTTGCTGGCCAATTTAAGAATGTTATTTCTGCTTTGATACTATGCATGTAAAATGTCCTGGAATCCTTTCTATTGGAGATGTTAAGATCGAAGGTATGGGGACAAATAGTGCTCACGCAATATTGCCAACTTCAAGTGTGCATATTTATTGGCAGCTTCACTGTTTTTTTTACAGATCATCAGTTTAAAATTTAAAGAAAATTGCATATGTTTTAAAATAGATTTACCAAACAATTTAAGATAATTGTAAATTGCACGAAAAGTATAATACCTAGGTATAGGACACCCTCATACCATTCGAAAGAGGACATTTTTTTGAACATGGTGAATTATGAAAATACAGGGTGTTCCATTTAAATTAAGCCCGATATTACCCATTGAAGAATCTAATAATTAAACTGAAAATTCTGAACATCCTGTGAATAAATGTTCAGTACTCAATCGTGAAATACATTCAACAAATGTCCAACTATTGAGATGTAAAAGAAAATTTGCTAGAATTTGTTATATCAATGGGTTATTAATTTTTTTCGATATGTTCACATTTTAAAAAAAGTCAGCATAACTCGGAACCCTCTGTATTTAGGTATAGGGAACCATTATGAAGTAGTAATTTATTTCTTAGGAAAAATCAAAAAATGCAATAAAATATAGGGTGTCCCATAAGAAAAAGTATAACTTTGATACGCCACACTTTATTGGAACATCCTGTATATTTCAAAATGATTTTAAAATATAGCCTATATGAATGTACAAACTACTAAAGTGAAAAACATTTTAAAACTTCCACCGTTTCGCTATAAACCTCCATCCCGTTGGTCGTGATTCACCCTGTATAAACCAAAAATGTTTATCAAGAAATTAACGACATTTTTGTACTCCCAGTTTCTACTTTTCTTCCAAAACGTGTTCTAAGCTCGACTTATTTTATTTGCCTTTTAACAAAAAAGGATTGTTTTCATTAAATCCTTCTCAAATATATCGACCAACTCCCAGAAACTTCAATCAAAACTGCAGACCGTTTGACAAATAACATTTTTACAAACTCTTACAAGTTAGAGCCGAGTCTAAGTACTTTGAATTCTCGATTCCCATCCGATGAAATACTTGTACAAACATTAAGATACGACGAATGCATTTCGAAACGTTTGGCCACTCCAGTGGCGTTACAATCATAGAAGTAGTACATACCTAGTCCTCGCTAAATTCAAAACTATTTGATATCCTTTTTATCCTACAAAGCTCAGCCCTTCAATTCTTATGGAGTATGGCTGACATTTCAATACTGTTGTTGGTTCTGGATAATCTTGGTATCTTAATTACAATTACAAAATACATGTCGTAAAACTAGGAATTATATTGATTTAATTATAATTACATTGAAAAAGGAACTATCAATTACTTTTATAATTACTTTATAATAATAATAACAAATTCCGATTCCGAGTTTTATTGATTAGAACGAAACAAAAATACAAAAATTCGTGTGACCTATAGTGACCGGTTCGAGCAGGAAATTTCTTGTTTTTGCATTAACACGTGCATCGCGAAAACATGCATTTAAAAGTAATTGTAATTAAAAATGTAATTGTACTTATGAATGTACTTGTAATTGGAAAAAGTAATTGTAATTGGAAAAGTAATTGTACTTATGAGAAATAATTGTATTTAGATAATTTAAATAATATAATTACAAAGTACAATTCCTCCACAGATTTTGCTGCAATTACAATTCCAAGTTACTTTAAGAAAAAAATGTACTTAAATACAATTACAAATTACATGAAAAAAAAGTAATTGTAATTATTAATTACTTTTCAACTATAAATTACCCAGCTCTTCTATTTGGATTATCTTTGCGTCTTTCTCGGCCTTTCTCTAATTCTTCCATATTATTGAAATTGATAAGGGGAAAAAAGAGGCAACAGAATGAGTTTATAAGATCCTTCACAAGATTTTCAACGTTATTGGTGTTTTTGTTGGCACTAAATGTATAAAATTGTCGTTGCTATTTGAAATACGAAGTGGAAGTTGTCTGTTAAATCTCCCCAATCCAACACTGGATAGCCGTAACGTTTTCGGAAGTAAAAGAGAAATAAAAACGTTAGATAAACATTTGATCGTCTGGATGGTGAATCGTTTACGGAAAAGATAGGTTCATATTTTCCATGAAATGAATTTATATTGCAACTTTGTGTCAGGCTGGTTTACAAGGTTTACATCTTCTTTTTCATGTTTAAAAAACTGTTTTCGATCAGCTCATGCAATGAAGATATACAACAACAAAAAAGAACTTGAATTTACCGTGAAATATAAAAATATATTTTCTTTTTCCGAAAGATGAGTATATACATAATAATCTGAAAATTGAGAGCTACAAAAATTCCTCCACAATATCACATTGTGTTGTAACAAACAACAGGCAATCAAAAATAACGGTTCCTAACAGTCAATAGTATTCTCGTTGCTGCTGAAACAATTTATCCAGACAATATTACGTTCGAAGATTTCATTTTTTTTCCAGAATTTATCCAACTTCTGATATAATTTTTTGGGATTTTCATGCATTAAGTGTTTAGGGCGAAAATGTACTAATAAAAAACAAAATTTATAGAGAAAGGAGAAAAAGCAGTATGACAAAACCCCCAACTTATCCAGAGCATCAGTTTTAGGGGTAATAATCATATCTTACGATTTGGAGAAGACTACAATGACAAAAAGGCACAAATAATTCAATGAGCAGGACATGATATAACGTAATATAAGGAAACGCTAAGAAAAGTAGGGAGTCCGAATAACTATTGAGAGATGCTGAAAAAGAAGGAGCAAATGAAATTTAATTTACTTGTAAAGACAAGATAGAATAGGAAAATGAATGGATCAAACACATTGGCTTGTCACATTCGGCAAGGATAAAATAGCTTGATGAAGATGTAGATGGATATAATAGATCAGGTCTCAAAATATATACATTATTAAGTAGATGATCAACTCACTAATAACCAGCATCTAAATTTGATGTGAGCAGTGATTATTATTGAATGCTATTTATAAACGTACTCAATCCAAAACAAACTTCTTGCTCACAATCTCCCAGTTCGTTTATTGCCTGAAAAGGTTTATCCTAAAATGATAAAGAAAAACACGCTGTAAAACAATTTTGCAACTCTTTTTACGTGAAGAAATAATTAAGAGGATATAAAAATGCAAATTTGCCGGCTAGGAGTGAAGAAACGGTGTGAACAGAATCGGCTTTATATTTCATTTTGGATTTACTTTGAAAGTATCTATAGTACCAAAAAGATCAAGAAAGACTGATATGTACAATTTTGTGGAACGCGTATGATGCGATAACTACAGTCAAGCAGTGTCGAACATGATTAGTACTTGGATGCGTGACCATGCCAGGGAAAACCATCGCATAGGGCCCGTACAGCCTGCAGCGGACTAGCTTATCACAGCTCGCACGCTCGCATACCAATGAGCACAAGGTATAATGTAGATATGCCGTCTTTCGGAGGAGATGTAAAACCGAGGTCCCGAGTCCATGGATGTTGGGCTCGTTAAAGAACGCTACCACTGGTTGGAACAATAGTGGGTTCGCCAAAATTTCCGGTTTTCTGGTGTCGGTGATTAGCCTCAGTCGCAGAAATAGACTGACGTTAAATAGCAGAATAAAAAAAATACAATTTCAACATTCTCTAAATTCGAGAAACCTCCGCCTCCGCACATACGCAGCTCCTTCCATTTTCAGTCTGTCCCGTTCATCTTTTTCTAGGTAGAGCCAATACTCCGGTGCTCTCCTTTAGCTCTATTTAACCCAGATGATAGTTTCCCCTGTATGGAGATTCGGGGATTTGGAGGTCCTTTGATAATGCCTTAGCCTGATAATATTATTTTATTAATTCTGAATTGAAACTGTTGGAGCCCTATCTGTATCTGTAGAGTAGGGAGGATAAGTGTAGGCTCCCGAGGAGTTGTCCTCCTAGGTCATCGTCTATCCTGTCCTTCCCAGGAAGGTGGACAGATCGCTAGGAGACATCTCCTTTATATCGGCAGGTGTAGGCCAAGACTCACCGAACACACTCTCTTATTGACGATAACTCCGGACACTCGCATAAGACATGCCTGACAGTTTCATCTTCCTGTTCACACATCCTGCATAGGGGTGTGACCACTAGCCCCATAGTATTTAGTTGTTTCGTTAGTTCACAGTGACCAGTCAGAAATCCTCCTGTTGAACGTAGGTTTTTCCCGGTCATCGCCAAATATTTCTTCGGCGCCAGCTTTCCAGGGTCGCCCAGGATGATCCTGGCAAGACTGCATCCTTTTATTCCATCCCATCTCTTAAAGGATCTCTACAAAGGATGATTGTTGGAGCCCAGTACCGTACAGTACTTGCTCTTCGCAATAAAAACTGTTGCATGCTGTTGAAGACTCTCAACCATTTCCAGACTTTGGTGGACTGCACCAGGCGGCGGATCCAAATAGGACTAGCAATTAACGTTTACATGTTATTAATTACTGTTGATTGTACGTTAACTCGTTAAGAGCCGTTAGACGATATGCAGCCATCGAATATTTCGTGGAAGTGTTCAATAAATTCGAAAAATTGAAGCGATTTATTCAGAATTACTATGCCTATTTCCTCCACCTATCAAAAATATTGGAAAACAAAAACCGCTAAGCCAGACCTGGACAATTTCAGTTGACGAAATTACTTCACGCAATAAGATTGAAGCTACAACTTGTAGTACTTATTACCGGACTTCCAGATAAGAAATTGTTTTTCTTTTCCAATCAGATAAGAACAGCTACTTTACTGGCATGTATTTTTTTTCTCTTCGAACTCGAACACCAGTAATTATATGGTTGTTCCAAAGGCGGCCCTGATAAGCAATGTATTATCCCGGTAATCTATCTTGGATACGACAGGCGAATGGGGCCTATCAACACGCAACACAAAATTAATTTGATTTTTTTTTAAGGTTACGTGGGGTCTTCTGGACGAAATGGGCGTATTGCAATCTTGTTGCGTGGCTCTCTTTTTTTTGCTTGACACCTAATTAATGTAAGAAAGTTTTTTTT
>CAJUYG010000026.1:331667-381450 GCA_910591675.1 Galerucella calmariensis | reverse complement strand
AGGTTGCAAAATTTCATAGTTTGTTTTTATACCATTCACGACCTTACGTCAAAATTTGAAAACTTTTGGAATTATTATCAATTGATTGTCTTGACTGACTGAACTACTAATAATAAGTCAATGTTTTACCTCCTAACTAAAGGTATATGGTACCAATATATCAACTGTCGAGAATTATGGTTCATAATTCCCGACTAGAGTTGGGGGTACTATATGAAATAAACTAATGAATCTGTGTATTTTGTTCAGGAAATTTGTTTCTGACTTATATCGTATCTATAAAATATTGTAATTTTTAGTATTGATACTTTTCATAACAATTTTTTCTAATATTAAGTATTTCAAAACAATATATTTATAACGGTACGTTGTATTAATACTTTCTACAGTATCGCCCATCTCTCTATATATGTCAAATTATTTGAAGTAGCTGCCACAACATTTTGAGGTTAGTAATATGCCAAATCGCTACTGACTTTTATTTATTAATAAATGAATTAAGTGTCGTGGACAAAGTATAGTATTCTACTCGCAATTTATGGCCATAATTCACGATGGGTGGGTCACCCAAGTTGCTCGTTTAATAATATACTATTATATCGAGCTATTACCGTGTTGACGTTCATATTCCCGTTAACCATTTTATTCTTAAATTGGAAATTATTTTTCACTTCTTAACTCGATTTTTCAGTGCCAGATCAAAGTTATTTCTTTTTAAGAAACACCCTATATTTCACTACTATTAAATGGGTAAAAATCGAGTTTAAAGACTTTCTAATAAATGGTACACCCTATATTTTACTACTTACTATATTGTATAATCATCGGTCCTTGACATGTGTGTAAAAAGATTTTTCGAATTAGTCGGATGGTTTACAGTTGGTACAAATAGAGTTTAAAGGTTGCATTATAAATGGTACACCCTATATTTTACTACTATATTGTTTTATCACTTTTAATGGTTAAGTCCGCTGAGGTCACTGTAGTAAGTTTTAAATTTACCACCATTAAAATTGATAGATTTTTGTCTAATTATATTTCTTAAAATACATGATAACAACTACAGATACCACCATAGTCGACGAAGCCAAATATTTAAAAAGGATGGGTAGTCTTTCGATTGTATTTGTTCTGTTCTTTTTACAATGTTTCCTGTTTTTCCTGAAAAAAATAAATATTTGTCTAGCAGACGTATTCACCATGGTTAGTTGGTTAAATTTTTGCCTCTAATTGATAAATATAGAGGGAACTTATTAGCATCGAACAAAAAAGTATCGACCCACTGCATATTTTCCACGTCAATATTCTTATTTTTATCGCCATATTTTGGTCCATATATAAGCCTATGACATGTTATAAACTTTGTACATATATTATTAGAATAATTCCAGTTGTATGTAGATCAATTATATTTTTAAAACTGACAAGCCTTAAGTTAAATAAATATTAAAATGGTAGCTATTCTCGATAATATGCGTTGCTATCGTCTCTTATCATTCTACTACTACAATAAAAACTATAATTTCTTGCCGAAATATTGTAGTAATTATTATAATACGCATAGATTATTTCAACTTCATACTTCAATCAAATAATATTTTCACCTAATTACTTGATAATTTTTTAAAATCCGACAACAGCGCGCCCTCTAATCGAACCTATTTTAAATTGTTTAGTGACATACACTAATACTTTGATACACCTAATTTTAACGACCTACGCCTACTAACAAAAAGTTGTTTTGCTCGGCTTTGCGTTTTTTAGTATGTTTGTGAATCGTGTTTTCACGATACTTACGTTGAATCAGCTTATAATTTGTTATTAATATTCGGGCAGACGCGAGGTAATGGGTATCGGTATTTTAACTATCTATTTAATTAAAATATTAGAAAAGTGAACAAACTATTTATTGTTTGAGTGGTGAATTTCGATTTATATGAACTTAGTGGAAATGATGGGAATTGCAAGGGTAATCAGTGAATTTTGGTAAGTTGAATATATGTAGGATAATATAAATCAATATATTTTTGGTCATTGTAGTTGTTTCGCTTGGTTATTATGCTTTATTTTCATTGTATTAAGATAATAATAGAATATTTATATTGAATAATGAATGGATCAACTTTTGTATAATTTAGATATTGAACTAGTTGGATATTTTGATCAACAATTGATTTTTCTTATGATTTGATGAGGTTTGACTACTTTTAATTTATTTTTATACATTTTAAAATCTGATCCTAGGCAATGTTGCTTTATCATTTGAAAATAACTTTATTTACTCTAAAAATTGGAATTTTCCATTCGAAAAACCATGCTTAGTGTAGTAACTTAGAGAATAATACTATTTATGTATTTCAAATAACAAAATTCTATGGCAAGTAGCCTGAAAAATAACTAGAATATCTTGAAAATGTTGAAATGTTTTTAATCCTTATTGAATCAAAGTGAGTATCGTATGACATGTCAACTAATCGATGTCTTTTTATGACCACAGTATATCGATCAGCTGTTATGTGAATCAGGGGGTACCTAGTTGACTACATAACATTGGGTACTAATATAGGTACTGCGTGAAAGTGTCATTTGGGCAAACGAGCTCCTTGAAAGTTTTTGAAAAATAAATGCATTGTAATTTCATAAGAATTCTTAGAGTAATGTTTCCATGATGGTTTTTCAAAATACAGGAAATACAAAATCCGGAATTTGCTGAAAAATGATCTATGTACTTTGACAGGTTGAATTAAGTCAAAATCACAGTTGAGAAAATGTTAATTTTTATGAAAAAAACATTTAGCACAAAAAAAGTGAATAAATGCTTATAATTCAATTATAAATAAATAATTTACTCATCTGCCTGGTATTTCCAATGTGTTATATCTTTACCAGTCTTCTGATCATATTTAATGTCTTTTTTTAACACGCTTTTGCTTCACCTGTTTGTATGTTTGTATGTTTGCAAATGCCTGCTTTGGACTTGATTTTGACCCACTTTAAACGGCCAGATTTAATTCAAACTTCGTACACTTCTCAAGGACCGATGATAGTACAATAAAGTAGTTAAATATAGGGTGTACCATTTATAATGCAACCTTCGAACTCAATTTTTACACACTTTAAACGTCCAGGACCGATTCCTATACAATACAGTAGTAAAATATAGGGTGCTTCTTAAAAAAACATAGCTTTGATCTGGCATCGACTTTGGAAAATACTAATAAACACGCTTTTTGGCTAATCGAGGTAAAAATGGCTAATCGAGGTAAAAATGGCCAATCGAGGTAAAATAATTTTTAATTTAATTAGAAAATGGTTAACAAGAAAATTGATATAAGTATGTAATTAATTTTCTTGTTAACGTTTCTATTATTTTTCACTATAAACTTTATTATTTCTCAAGTATTTCCTATAAAACTCAGTGACTTCTGTGAATTGCTATTTTTTCAATTTAAACCAAATAAATAACCGAAAAATAGTCTTAAAAAATCTAAATGTATTGAATAGATGAGGCTTTTACTTGATGTAGATACATAGTAAATTATGAAATCAAACAATTTTATTTTGTTAAATCTACATTATATTTAAACTTAAAGTTGTGACGCGTTTCGCTAACACAGTAGCTTTTTCAAACGAATGGGTGTATAATGAGAAATTTTCAATTTATACAGTGCCTTAATACTAAATTATACGGATATTTAACAATACAATTATAATCTAATTACAAGGAAATGAAATGAATTTGTCTAAATATGGGATTAACTAAAGTATTTAACAAGTATTTAACAACTAAAGTATTTAACATTTATTGTTAAATATCCGTATAATTTAGTATTAAGGCACTATATAAATTGAAAATTTCTCATTATACCTTCATTTGTTTGAAAAAGCTACTGTGTTAGCGAAACGCGTCACAACTTTAAGTTTAAATATAATGTAGATTTAACAAAATAAAATTGTTTCATTTCATAATTTATCTAAATGTGTTTTTGATTGGTTAGAATTTGGTAAAATATCGAAATACTTGAGTGGTAAAGATTGGTGCATGAAAAATTATATAAAAAATTGTCAACTGAAATTATTTTCCCAATAGCAAAACAAAATACGTCATCATTTTCCAACGAACTAATTATTTATTATTTAACATTTCATTTTATTTTCAACCCTTTTTCTGTGAAATAATTTAAAAGAAACGATCCGTTAAACTACCAATTAAGTGCTGAAAGGGAGAGTAGAGGTGCAATAATTAATTATATCAACGATATTATCACGAAGCAAAGAGTTCGTGGATTTGTTATTTCATTAAACCAGCTTGTATACGTTTACTGATTTCCTCGTGAAAATAACACATTTTCTCCGTTGAAATGACCCGGCGTCACCGACAGCTTCAAAGCCGTGCCGCGTGGTGTGGCTTTTCATTTGAAAAGCGTAGAAAATCTCTTCTGGAAATTCAGAATTAGACTTGATAGAATTACTGATCCGGATTTTCTTTCGTTTCTCCTTCCTTCTGGTTTTATTGGGGATTTTAATATACATGTGAAAAAGAATGCTGCTGTTTCATCCCAGACAATTTTCTTTCTCAAATTAGTTCAAGTTGTGAAGCTTTCACAGGAAAAGAAGCCACGTGAAGTGTTCCAATTGACTTGCGCAGAAACCAAAATCGGTCTTGTTTGTCTATGTCGCCTTGTAATGACCGTTTCATGCCATTGGCGTTACAATTGAGGTTTCACACAGCAATTTCACTATTCACATTTGAGGTTGTGTTTGAAGTATTAATTTACTGTCGAATACTTTTGATTTTTGAATTTTTCAAGACGTTTAAGTTTATCTATTATAGTGTTGTGTGTTTTATTTGATCTAAAACCATGCCCCCTAAAAGACTTGTTGACGTTTCAGGAAAAATTATCCAAAGTCAAGTCCGAAAAACTATAATTTTGTGCTTACCTACAAAATATCAAACTGATATAAAATATAGAGTGATGAAAAAAATTATTAAAACCGATGTTATTTGAGTTTGGATTCGCCCGGTATGTGGTTTCTTAGATATGAAAGCAGGTCTAGTCAATTACGATACTAAACAACTATCTATGGCTGTTAAAGATCAATTTTCAATTTTATAGTCGTAAGGATACGGGGTGTTGAATTAATTGCGATTTCCAATTTCAAGAACTTCTTGAATACTCTGTAATCGGTTATTTTTTCACTTCAAATATACTGAAAGTATTTTTGGCCATGTCGAAAATAAAGTTATACTTTTCATATTTATATTAAGGAGTGCCGTATTGATGATTTCTATTTTCCATTTGAATAACAAGGAAACAAAATTGGAAAAAGGGTAAAATGTATCACTAATTTAACTTCTATCTTGAATAATTTTCAAAGGAGTGAAAACATGAAATGATTATAGTAGCCCTTTTTGTAGAGCGTCAAATTTGAAACAAGAATTAATAAATTCCAAGGCACTAGACAATTTTATTTCCATGCTATTCAATTGGAAAATAAAAATTATTAACGCGGCACCTCTCAATATACTCAAATATGGAGAGTCCAAGCTTTTATAGTTTTTCCACTATATTCGAAAATCTGGAACACGCTGTACAATTGCGATTAATTTCAAAATAATGGCTAGCTTTGGTAAGAAATGTATTCACTTCATCGCACTACTGAATCACCTGGCCAGCGTATGTTATAGTTTCAAAATAAAAATCAAAAAAATATATTTCAATAAATAACAAATCAGTCAGCTCTGAATAGAATAATACTATTACTTTATTGTAACGTCAATTGTAGAACTGTTTCGCATAATCTCAAGGGAAATCCTAAATGGAAATACAATCGGTTGATGCATTCAAAATTATTGAATTGAATAGGTTCATCCTGAGGGCCAAGATACAATTCAGATTGAACTAATGTTGACATAACGGTACCCATGAATTGTTTAGTATAGCTTAATCCTCCATTAATGATCTGGGAATTCCGGTATTGTCACGAAATATGTTTGCAAACATTGTTTAATAATTGATTATCAAAACAGATATTTGTGTATCTAAGGAAAGTGTCTGAGACGCTGTCTAAAAGGCGACTTTAATACCTTTCATACCTTACATATTTCAAATTCATAGAGACAGTTCCACTATTCAATTTTTACGATTTTAATAGAAAAATTGGAGGTGAAACTCATTAGAATGTTTGGGTATTCGAACCTTTCAATTCTCATTAGAAATGTATTCAGTCTGACAGGTGTAAAGAGATCAAAGGTCTGTATCTTCGAACAGGTGAGTGCCGAAATCGCCGAGATGTGGTGCACCTGCTAAAAGTCAATCCCGCAATCACTGCGGTGGTTTTCAATGTTCCTAAGGATTTTTTTTAACAAGCACCTGCTTACTAATTGAACTAAGGTCTTTGGAACAAAATAACGATCCGACCGTTAATATTTTTTTTAATTGAAGGGATATAGTGTCCAAGGTCTTAAAAAAAGTTAATTCTTGCATTTATGTCAAAAAAATGTATATAAAATTGTTCATGACTCCAAAAAGTATAAGATTACCATCATTATTTTTAGTATCTCCATCATCTTCCAAGTTTTCGGTACAAAGTCCTGTGACATCCTGTATATTACTTCAGCATCGATAATTCCAAAGAAATAATCTCACAAGTGCAATTTTTTCTTGAAAATATTCAAAAAAATCAATACGTTCTGAATAAAATTGATTTCTAAGATTTGAAACTAGTTTCCCAAAAAAGTTTCGGGACTGAGAATATATTTTCAATAAAGAACTTCCAACTTTTCTGTATCATCAATAAAAATTCCATCTTATATAATAAAAATATGTTTATTAAGAAACCACGCTCTCAAAACTTAAGTCGTAGATCAATGTGAAATTCATGTAAAGAAGTAATACATTTTCTTTTCAAGTAATACACATGTTAAGGGGCGAGACTACGTTTTCTTGAATATTTTTAAAATTTTATTTCAACACGAAATGGAAATTTTCTCAAAGAGAAAAAGATTACCTCAAATGGAGGAACGGATCAGAGTTGTATTAACAAAATTGGGGTTACAATGAATTAAGTATATTTAACTTGTAAGTAGTTTTCAATATATAGGATGATTCGTTATTGCGATAAGTCCTCAATTATATTTGAAGAAGATTCAGACCGATTGTAGCCAGCCTAGAGGGTGTACCAATCTTACGACAAACTTCGGTATATGGGTTATTTCAAGAGATATCAAAAAATGTTATTAACAAAAATAGTAGATGGGCTTAAGGTCCATATTTTGTCGTAAGATTGGAACACCCTGTTTGTTTAAATTAGTCACTATTGAACAGCGTGTTCTAGAACGCCTCAAAAACATAATCTGTTTCAGTGGATCACCCTGTATTTTATATATGTGAATGCTTTCAGTCTCTACAGCATCTCCCAAGTTTTTGATACGAAGTCCTGACTAAATTAAATATTTTAAAATATTCATTAGTGGTACATTTGTCAATTCTTTAAAGAGTCATTTCAACTTTTTAATGCCTTATCTTATAATTAAACCACTTTGCTATCTTGAATAATTTGAAAGCTCTATAATATTTGCACTTGAATATAACTGACAAAAATGTAGGTACAGGGTTATTCATTATAAATGTCCCAGCCCCTACCATAGTTATTATTGTATGAACAATAAAAATTTTCAAATTAAAGTTGTGTGGTTATAAACTAATTTTATTATAACGTTAAAAAAAGTACAGAGGCGTGCGTAGTTTAGGGAAAAATGAGACACCCTATATATTATTGAATTTTTGAAAATATATGTTCTTCTGATTTCAAAAATATACCATGTCATACCCCTATCTTACACCGTTCTTTAGATATTAAATAAAAGTTTTGGTCAACATTTAATTAAAATTACAAATAATAGATAACGAATATAACAGAGATAACTTTACAATTATAAATAAATAATAACTTAAAAAAGTTGTCCACCATTATTCTCAATACATAATTGAAAACGTCTGATTATATTTTGAATTGTATCAGAAATGGCTTGATTGTTTACATTTAGATTATTTATTTCTAATTGAATTCGATCTTTAATGACTTGAATACAGTCCTTATTATTATTTATTTTGTCTTTTAAAAACTTCCAAAAAAATGAGTCCATAGGGGATAGATCCGGACTGTTAGGAGGCCATAATATGGTTCCATTATTCCCTATCCACACTTGAAATACATTGTTTAAATGCTATTTAACAGGTAGGACATTATGCGGAGCTGCCCCATCTTGCATCCAAATCATATCCTGAAGTTGAACGTCCAAAAAAATTCTCTACAAGAATATTTTCAACTTCATGAAGAATCATTTCCAGATAGGTAGCTCCAGTTAAATTGAAATCATAAGTTATGGGTCCAACAATTTTGTTTCTGAAAATTCCACACCATACACTAAAAGTTTTTCTTCCTGATTTTTTTATTGGTTTTATCAATATTTTTCTATTCTCCTTGTTTTTCCATGACCTACGATTTTTCCTATTCAAAACTCCAGCCGTAGAAAAGGACGATTCATCGGTCCATAATATTTTAGTCAAATAATCAGGATCTTCATCTAACTTTTGGAGCAGTTGACGTCAAAACTCAAACCTTTTCCTTTTATGAGCCTCTGTCAAAACTTGTACGGGTAAAATTTTATATGGTTTGTAAATGTTTTAGTTTTCAACTTACGTTGTATTTTAGAGTAACTCATATTCAAATGAGCTGCTGCATTATTTATACTACATTCAGAATTTTCTAAAAAATAATATAGTGTTTCAAAAAACTTCTCAAGAATACGTATAAGAGGGCTTACCTTCGAAATAAAGCAGTATATCTAATTGATCTTCGTTGTTTGCATGAACTAGTCGCCTTTTCCTATTAAAACCACCGATATTATTTACCTGTTGGTAAATACGTCTGAACGTATTTTCTGCGGGTGCTGGACGATTTGGATACAACTCCCTGTATGCTCTTTGCGCTGCACGTTTATCTTTGTTATTTTCTGTATAGCAAGTGAATATTTGAATTTTTTCTCCTACACTGTAAACCATTTTGAATGTTTCAATAATTATGACATTTAACAAACATTACAGTTGTGATTTTCATAGCTTTTTTTGATCATATTGACTTTTCAATATTTATAGTATTATTTATCCTTTAATATCTTAAGAACGGTGTAAGACAGGGGTATGATAGGGTATATTTTTGAAATCAGAACAGAAACATCTTTTCAAAAATTCAATAATATATAGGGGTCTCATTAAAAAAAACTAATACTTTTTTGTGTCCCCCAAACTATGCACGCCACTGTATTTTTGTTAACGTAATAATGAAATTAGTTTATAACCACACAACTTTTATTCAAAAAATTTTTTTGTTTATACAATAATAACTATGGTAGGTGCTGGGACATTTATAATGAATAACCCTGTACATCCACATAGTTTTTTGTTCTCTCAACTATCTAATAGAATTGATAATCCTATAATATCGCATTAAAGCTTCCATACAAAAGCGCAGGCGTAGTTGAAGAGTTTCTACACGAAAGCATTTATTAGAAGATATCATGGACAACAAAGCAGAGTATTATTATCAATGCAACCCACGCAAAAATTTATTCAATTAATCGTATGGCTGTGAGTTGACAATAAAAAGGGATGAATTCGCTACGAGGGTCAATGCTATTTCGATGATATTAAGCTTTTTATATCTACTTTGTTCCATGACAAGAGTGCGCTCGTAAAACTTGAATTCTTAGGAGGGTGCGGGTGTGTGAGAAACATACATTTATGGATATTAACTTTTTTTTTTCTTTTTTTTTAGATTACAATCTGATCGATAACGATCAATGAGCAATTTTAATCTAACTTATTTTACTAATTTCAATCCTAATACTAAAGGTCTTACTCAACAGTAGTTCCTTAGACTCTAACACAAATAGACGACATTAACACTAGTGTGCAAGCACTGCACTGTACTCTGCTTTACACTGACACTTATATACTAAACTAACTCAAAGGGCTTTGTCCTCTTTAGTCTTCTTGTCTGGTTGGTATTGTCGAGGAGCTGGATGGCCTCAACATTCACATGTTCTAGGAGTCGTTGTTCATGACCCTTGGCAAACTTGGTGATCGTCTGGTTAACAGTGTCAATCTCCAAGTCCCGATGGAGGTCACTGTTTCGGCAGTACCAAGGAGCTTTGGTGATATCCCTCAGTATTTTGTTCTGAAATCGTTGTATGATCTGGGTGTTGCTTTCTTTGGTACAGCCCCAAAGCTGAATTCCATAAGTCCAAACGGGTTTCAGGATTTGCTTATATATTAGCAATTTATTGTATATAGACAGAGTGGAGTTTCGTCCCAGTATCCAATACATTTTTCTAAATTTGAGCCCTAATTCTTCTCTTTTCTTTTTGACATGGGGTTTCCCGCGTAGCCCCGCATCTAATGTAATACCCAGGTATTTGGCTGTGTTGGCATAAGGATATTAACTTTACTGACTTATTTCTTATTTTGTTTCAAGAGATAGAATAAGTGGCGCCCTTCAGTGTTTTTTTCTCCTATTAATATAAAATTTGCTAAGCTAACTTCCATCAGATAACAAAGCCCTGAGAGCTGGTTCTGTATCTGTAGAGTAGGGAGGGTAACCCATTGTACATCCTCCCGAGGAGCTGTCCTCCTAGGTCATCGTCCATCCTGTCCTTCTCAGGAAGGTGGACAGGCCACTAGGAGACATCTTCATATCGGCTGGTGTAGGCCAAGACTCACCGAACACACACTCTCTTATTGACGATAACTCCGGACACTCGCATAAGACATGCCTGACAGTTTCATCTTCCTGTTCACACATCCTGCATAGAAGTGTGTCCACTAGCCCCATATTATGGAGGTGTTTCCTCAGTTGACAGACGCCCAGGGTGATCCTGGCAAGACTGCATCCTTTAATTCCATACAATCTCTTAAGGGATTGAGCATGCGTGTAACGTTCCGCAATTGTCGAAGTCGTTAGGTTAGCTGGTTTTGTTTGTGTCCCAAAATTTTATCTCCATAGCGTATGATGGCAATTATTTTGAGTACCTAAATTAATTCATTGATAGTAGAGTTTTTAAATTTCTATCTCCCTTATTGAATAGCCCGGTACAAACTGAAATCAGTGTCTAATTTCTGTATAGTGTGTATCATTTTCATTAAAGTTGCGAATAGCAAATAATTCAAATCATCCAGCGGCAGGATTTTTTATTTTCAACCACATAGTAGACAGTCCATACGGATTTAACCCCTAGTGCTCCAAAACTGCGCTAAATGACGGTTGTTTATTTGAATTTGAATCATCGAAACACGAATAAAAGCTTCTAAATAAATGTTTGATTTTTTATTGCAATACCAACTCATTTGTAGCGATTTTACTTTCCACTCTAGCCCTAAAATATTCTCTTCAAATAAATCTCTCACATAATTTTTGTGATTTATAGCTTTTATGCATGATACTTGGGGTGATATACGGAGCAAGTTTTCTGGTGATGTATTTATTTTCGTGTTATTTCCTTGTCGAGAACTTTTGTCGAGTTTTCGAAAGATGATTTTCCAAAAATAATATAACAGAGCCGGAGTAGTATTTTGAAATTATTTTCATTAAATCATAACTACAATGTTAACTTGAATGGATGGAAAAATTTGTTCATTTCTGAATACGCAGTATGATTATATAGTAATCGGGGAAGTTTTTGGGTAAGTTTGAGTTATTAATATGAAGAAGAAAAATAGAACACTCAATTTTAAGATTGGCTCTCTGATTGCGCAGCTAATAATAATTTTTCGAAGCAGTGGATCAGTGGGAGATTGAATGGCGTAACTTGAAATCTGTTGTATTCAAAACCCAACCAGACTTTATTGGACAAGTGCAACAAAGAATTGTACAGGATTGTAGTGCTATTTCACCCGAGACCCTTAAAATGGTCCGCTAACAGTTTGAATACTTGTGTTTAGCAAACAATGGAACCCATTTTGTACTCACATTCCGGATTTGTGACGTGTTTCACTGTCATTAGTTCAGGCAATACTAAATGCCGTTCGTTCTCAAATTTTTACCGCGTGAGATAATAAAATTACGGATACAATGTATTTTTTCTACGGCTGCTATGGAAAATGGTTCTTTTCCCACAATTTACGAAACTAGAAAGTGCTGTCCCTTTCAAATACCTACTTAGATGTCACAAAACTGTCAGATTATATTGGAAGTTTTCAAATTCGAAGAGGTAGTTTCAAATAACAGAGAATTTAATGAAAACAAATGACGTTCCGGGTTTGACCATACAAAATTGTACAAATTTCACCATCAACTATAATTTTGAGTGAAATTATTTAACAGTTTAGAGATGGGATACTTTTAGTGTTATTTTTGTTTTACTAGCCATAGTTACTTTACTTGTATTCTTTAAATTTGTGCAGTTGTAGAAAAAGTATAGTGTGCCTGTGGGGAAAGTACTTTTCTCACTCGTGTGTTTGCGCCCTTCGCTTCCACACTCGTGAGAAAAGTTGAACTTTCCCCACTTGTTG
This sequence comes from Galerucella calmariensis, assembly GCA_910591675.1. Lineage (NCBI taxonomy): Eukaryota > Metazoa > Arthropoda > Insecta > Coleoptera > Chrysomelidae > Galerucella > Galerucella calmariensis. Next base: position 368,878 of record CAJUYG010000026.1, on the reverse strand, counting down.
CACAATATACTATTTCAGCGAAGTGATTCGTCATTTTTTCAAAAATCTATATCTTGCTCGTTTTCCGAGTTATAGCGTTGAAACTTCGTAGAAAACATGTCGTTTGTATGTACTTTATGTAAGCGAAGAGCAAGTGCCATGGGACAATTACTTTCTTTGCCATTGCAATTGCCACTTTTCAATGCAGTAGTTTTGAATTTGAAAACAGTTTTAGAGCTTAAATATACATACGTAGCAACAAGAAGTATATTTTTGATTTGTGATCAAAAACACTCGGGAATACGGCTGAAAATAACGGCAACTATCAGCTTGGAAACAGTGCCAGTCAGATAAACAAATTTTGTGGGAAGTTTTATCTCAATGATATGATTTTATGTTGATTATGAAAGAATCAAAATATATAAAGTTAAATCAGAGACAACCGGTACAGAATATTTGCTAATTTTTTTTTTTCTATTTCAGGTCGGTGATCTCCAGTTGACCCTAAAGGTATGTAAACAAATACTGCTGAATAAGTTACATTTAATACGAATCAATCACTATACCTTTGAACGGCTTCTTCATTGAAGCACGTTGAACTGTTTTTCAATAGTATATTACGTAACGAAAGCTGTAAAAAGCTTATTACACTCGAGTGAATTTAAGTTGTGTACCGTATTTTCCTACAATTACTCCCATTTATAAAAATAGAGACCCTAACAAGTAACTTTTATTAATTTTCCAAAAATAGACCGGTATGCCGGTTTTTCGGTCTACAAGTGAAATAATGATACCGTTGCTTTTTGGTGTGTATAAAAACATCAAGCTTTCATTAGTATGATATTTCGAAAAAAAAAATAAAGAAGTGAATAGTAATAAACCAAATATATTAATGAGAAGCATGGTAGTCTTTCCAACAATTTTTGTTACTGGAATAACATAAATGCAGTTGACTTTTTGGTGAGAAAGTGTGTGCCTCCGATTTTTTGCAATGCTTGCAGGATTTATTGCGACCTGAAGTTCATTCAGGAACATGATCTATTCCTTCGTATCGAATGTCTTCAATATGATGCGCCGTCTTTCTACCAACAGCAGTACTACTAGTAGGGCATGGCGAGCCTGAAGGTTGCTCAACTGATCTTTTTTCAACAGAATAGCACAGCAATATTCACTTAAAGCTGATATAGTTTCATGTCTTTTTCCAGCAGAGCTACTTCTTCTTTTGCATCAGCTTTCGCAGCATCTTCAGCATTTCCAGCAGTTCATCTGCGATACAAAATAAAAGCATTCGTTACAGGCACATCCAGGAGATGATAAAAGATACGGTTCTCTTCTATGAAGATCTTTTTAATCTGCTCCTTCTGTAATGCTGAGCTCCAGGTTGTGTACCATCATCTTAGATTTCTTGTTCAATTATCCCACCTCTCTTCTGTCCAAAATCAGTTCCCAAAAATTATAGACTGGAAAATGCATTATTATCCTTCTCTCAACATCGGAAATAAGATGTTTTCAGCTAAATTCTTTGAAGATAAACATCTATTATCCCTACATTATCTGTCATATTTTCCTTGTCATGTTATTCGCCTCAAGACTTGAAAAAAACTCACTCACCGCTATCCATTCAATTTAAACTCGACATACACCTTTATCACAGGAATTCTTCCTACAGAAAGCCCGTTTTGGTATTTACCAGAAATTCCCCAACTCTAAATCGCCGGAGCATGCACTTTCTCAACAATAGGAAATGTAGATTTATATTATCCAACGGTAAAGTCGAAATGAACATTAAATGAGAGGGAGTTAAGGGAATTCTCCATCCGTATAAATTTACAATTTCGGTGAACTTCATTTGGTCGTACTAAAACAAGTGTAATTACGTACACTGAGAGAAATGCATCATTTCAACGACAAAATTAAACTTAGTTTAGTGGACAAAACAGTTTCGGGTTTTGTAGTTAATTTCACTACAATATGAAGAATTTCTTGGCTACACCAAGCTATGCTTTTACTAATTATCATAAAGGACGTTTTATAACGCAAACAAAATAAAACGACACACAAACATACGTAGGTCCTTCAAGAGTTTAGTCATTATAGTACAGTAAATGAAGGCGAAAAATACCGTCAATACGGGCACCTGGTCCAGCAAGAATTTTTTTTTAATTTGCAGGTGATAGTAGGTACATTTAACCTCCTGAAATTTGTGGGAGGCTCGGAGAATGGCTCTAGAGATCCTGAAAATCCGTTTTCCGCCGATATCTCCCGAACTACGATCCCTAGAGAATTTTTGTACAGACAAAAAATGAAGAACAGTTCATTACCTACAAAAGCTGTTCCCACGATTTTTTTCGTTACACCAATATTTTTTCCAAAAATGGTGGTTGAAAAGTTCACAGTTTTCTGAAACTTAAAAACTGACGCTTCTAGCCCAAAATCTGGGATAAGGGACCCTGAAAATATACCAATTTTTATGTTTAGGCCTCCAGGAATCTATGGTAGATGGCGCCACCTTGCATTTTCGCAACCGCGTAATAATTAAGGCCATGAAAAGAAACATGAAAATGATCGATCTCTTAACCACTCTCGGGGTCAAAAAAGTTATCGCTTTCTTTAAAATTGAGACCCTGGCCTGCTTTTATTGGACAGACCAATTCTACGAATGATTGTGTGCGAAAAGGATTGGAAGTAGACGCTAAAATTGCGAAAATAACTTTCCGTATGTAGCGGGTTTGCCTGGCGAGAACCAGACATTTTTGGGAGAATCAGAAGAATATCTGTCTTTCCTCAGAAAACTGGAAATTTACCCGATTTTCCTGATAGCCCAGGAGTCTGGGCCATAAAAAGTTATACCATCGGCAAGAGGATATTCTAACCTTTCTCCCAATATCAATTATAAGCGGGTTTGACAGTTAATCATCGAGAAATTCCCGATAAACCAGAGCGTTCGAGAAAACTCCAGAAATCCACAAAAATCGCCTCTTGGAAAACACATTATTCAAAAAAAAAACGGGCGAATTATTGGTAGCATTGTTTCGGAATAAATAAAGTACCCTCCAAAGAACCATTATCCAATAGGATTGGCTGGAATAAATCTTAATAAAAATAATATGAATAAATCCATGGAAGCATTGAAAAATCTAGCAAAGACGAATTTTGGCCTGATTTTCCAATGACCCAGGAGCACGAATTGAGTGGATAAAAACACGCCTTAGTAGCCACAATTCCCTTCTTTCACCTGCACTTTGATTCATTAAAAAATATTGATTTTCACGTGAGTTATTAAAAAATTAGTAATTTACTTGGGGACGTCATGCCCTTAGAGCGTGCTCTCTATTAGCCGACCTGGAGCTCAATTTTGGGTCGGCGTTCAGGCCATTTATCTCGAAAACTATCTAATTTTTCGAAAAAATGCTGGGGATCATTTTTGTGGGTAAGGAATTTCTCTTTATTTTTCGTCTGAACAAAAATTCTCCAGTGGTCAAATCTCGGCAGATATCGCGGTAAAACGGATTTTCTGGAATTTCAGAGCCATTTTCCCACCCTTCCACAATGGTCAGGTACCTGACATTTTGGGAATTTAATGTGCCTACCATAATCTCAAAAAAAAATTGCTCTTGCTGGACCAGTTGCCCATGTTGACACCTTCGTTCACTGGACTATAAACAACATTTGAAATTGCGAAATTGCGAAGTTGCAGGCGTATGCGCGACCTTAATGTCAAAACCAGCGCCATATTGAATTGTATGGTTCGAGATAAAATAAAACACACAACACCCAAAGATAAACTTTAAAAACATCTTAACAAATATATTCGACAGCCAAAAATTGCTTCAAACACAACCAACAACTAAAATGTCAATAATAAAATTGCTGTTGGCATGGAACATAGTTTGTAGCGCCAATGGTATGAAACGGTCGTTACGAAGCGACATAGACAAACAATACCGATTTTGGTATCTGCGCAAGTCAGTTGGCGAACTTCGCATGGCTTCTTCTTACGTGAAACGGAGTCTACTACAGATAACACTCTTAAGCGCTGGTCACACTATGCTGGTTGTAAGCTCTTACTATTATTTACAAATTTTTACTGCTACATTTTCTATATTACCCAATTCTTATTATATTTTAATAATAAATCGTGCCACGTAGTTACTGTTTTGATGTGGTATGTAAATATGAATATTTTAATCCAATTTTAAAGTGCAATATTCTCGAAACGTGTCGCGACTTTATTCAAGTTTTAATATTCCGAATATTGCTTGAAGGAAATAAAAAAAAGCGAGCAGAATGTCACATACAAAAATATGAGATTAAGAATGCTTGTCAGTGGAAAGAAGTTTTATTATCGCTCCTTTTTATGATAAGAGATTTAACATCCTGAAATTAAACTTCGACTGAGAGCTAGTCTCACATTATATGATATTGTGGTAAGATGTGAGTTATTCTTGAAGCAGTCACCCAATCAGTTGGTTGATCTGATACCTCCACATAAATAATTGTTACGCTGGTGATAGAAATAGCTATAGCCGCGCTGCTTCAGTCGCGCGACTTTTGTAGTACACCTGCAGCGTTAAAAAGAATTATTCAAAAATGCTTTTTAGAGTAGTCTTTATAAATTTTTTTGTACAGTCACCAGAATCACGCGTCCACAGTAGCGCGCCTGTAGCCATTTCAGTCGTCTAAAGGTACGTTTTCCTTCACAGTCGCAGGTCGCTAACGACTGATTGAATCATGTTGTATATCCGTAAATAAACTTCATTGTATACCTAGTAGTCGCTTTTATATTAATAATTATTGTTTTATTATACTCTTTTGCTACACCTATATTAATAAAATGAATATTTCTAAACAAAGAGTGATTTTAATGCTTCTACATTATCAGGCTCAACATAAAAATTTGCTTGTCTGCTCCCAGCCCAGAGAGGTCTGGCGACTGAGTGAATAGCGACTTAATTTGCGTAGCAGCTACTCAGTAGCGAGTAGAAAAACACTCCCGTTCAATTACATGAATAGGTGACTTGGCGAATAAGTCGTCGCTACTTTATCGCGGCTACTAGCGACTGGCGAATGTGGAGGAAAACGTACCTTTATTGACATCTAACTTGGGCTCTACGACAAAGATTACAGAATAAAAATATAAAATGTTTCGCTCGTTCGAATTTATCGCGTGAAGCACCAATGCCGCTGGTGACTGTCTGGTGACTTGGATGGTACAGTACGTCGCTACGTCTTTACTTGCATTTAATTTGGCATATTATACGGGTCGTCACCCGTCGAGCGCTGTTATTTTAGAACAGTGTTTACAATTGGTTGTTCGTGTTTTATATTTATGTTGTATGGATTTTTCAAATTTATCAATCAATTGTTGAAATGTGCAAAAAATCATATTAATATTTTTCTCCTTAATAGCAAAGCTTAAACACTAAATATTTTGTAATATTTGCTAATACAAAATTACGGAAGAAAATTACAATAATTTATTTTTATAATAAGTACATTAAGCAAGAAAACACAAAAAATTAACAGACTAATGAGAAAAATATAAAGCCTAAAGTTGGGCTTGTTCGCATTTTTTTGGAAATCTTAGCTGATGTGTACTGAAATTACGTTACTGGCCAACGTTTGGATCGCGGGAGTGGGAAGATATTTTATACTCAACCTTCCGATACTGACTGTTTATGAGACAGTGTGTTTAAGTGTGTTCGTACTTAAGGATTAAGGGCCAGAGAATTTTGTTCATTTCATTTAGTCTCCTGTCTTCCAAAGGTAACAATAATATTATAAAAGTGGTTTTAAAATGCCCGTGTGTTGTGCTATGATGGGTTGTTTCAGCAAGGTGGGAAAACCACTGTTTTAAACTTGTAAATCCAAAAAATACGCGTTATTTAAAGATCAAAATTCAAGATTCAGTGGCCCTATTATTCTGGTGGCTAATTAGTATATTTAATTCAATTTGTGATAAATATCTGATAGATTATCAATAAGTATCACAAAATTACTTAGATGCTGGATAAAAACTTTGAATTGATTCATTTTAAAAATTCAAGTCTATTTTCCACTTACCTTTTCAAATTCATATCCCGAACATTTTTCGAAATAATCAACATTCAAAAATAAACCTTTGTGATAAAGAATCCTATTAATTCAAATATATATTTCTCTAATTACCCCTGTATAGCTTAAAATAAAATAAGCTTTTCGAACTGTTCTGGTATATACCGGTCTCGTTATTGACAACAAAAGCGAGTCGTAAACATAATTTATAAGAGCGGCGTCCGTTTGGGACAGCAACTTGAATCAAACCGCCCTGGAGTGGAACATCTTATATTTTTATTTTGTAATCTTTGTCTACGATTTAATATTTGAAATACACCAACAACTTCACGTACTACAAGTGGAATAAACATATTTCACACTCATTTCAAGTGGTAAATAAAATAGAATATTCAATAGAAATGTTTGACACAGTTCACTTCCAGGGTATTTATTTTCTTTCACTTATAATCATTGAATTATTTTATAAATTAAAATAAAAAAGCTCCAAAACTCACATGTGACAAAATGTGTACAATGACCAAATAGTATTTCTCAGTGTAGATACAGGTAGATGTTTCTTTTACACAAATTAAACATAAATCGAGCAAATGTAATTAGCTCTTACACATCCCAGGTTGTTAAGTTGGTGTAACGAGTGCAAACCGCAATAACGATGGGCTGGCTCATCCTCGAGAGGGGTATACCACGCATATCCTTGAAGTCCTAAGCAATTAGTATTGGAATACCTAGAGAGCCTTTGCGGCAGTAGTAGTTGTCCCTCTCGACACAGTAAAGTTCATAAGTTTGTAAACATAGTTGCCAAATTTTATGTAAAAGCTTGAATTATATCAGTTAGTTCTTTGGTTTCGTTGTTCTTGGGTCCTTTTGCTGTACCGTACCGTGGTCAAAAATGTTTCAATCTTCAATCCACGGAATTTTTAGAATAAAAATTTAATTACACATAAATAGCTAGCTGTTGATACTCAGAATGCTAACCTCAACTCACAGATGAAAGCCTGGAACTCCTCTTCTTAGTCTATCCAGCTCCAACTTCAACATTTTCCATGGAATAAATGTATTCCAGTTCAATTTAACGTCACGGCAACATCCCAAACTAATTTGTGTTCTGTTTTAATCCATACAACTGTCTACTGACAGCTCTGAAGTCTCACGTAATTCCTAATAATTATACAGTGATAGTGGTCTCGTTGTTAAGAAGGATAATGTCACTTATCGTTATAATTAGATATAGTTTTGTTGTAGTAATCAGTGTTTAGAGAGATTGCGTCATTTCAGTGAAGATATGGCGTCATTTCAGTTAAATGGAATTATACTAGAAGTATTATATCTATAATATTTCTTGTGAATATTGTAATACCTTGAGGCTTAGGTATTAATATAGCGGCGTAACTTGATGGTAACCAGGAGTTTGAATATAGTTTCGAATCTCTTAGAAAGTAATTATTCTAAGGTGGTATGAGCAGTACATTTTTCACTGTAGCCACATAAATGGTTGGCCTTTGAAAAAATTGTGCTACAATTGAGCTGATTCTGAAGTTGAACCATTGTGTTTAATAGTCCAGTAAATGAAGGGACAAAGATCCTGAAAAGTCCCTGAATACTTCACTTTGGGCTTAATTTGTAGGTCACGGCAGGTGTTTTTAAACGAGTGGAAACTTAACGCGATTGAGTTTACGGAAGGGGGGGAAATGGCCCCCTACACCCTAGAAAACGGGTTTCTCGCTAATATCTGGCTCAATATGTGAATTAGAAATTTTTTTTTCAGATGTAAAATGAAGATGAAGATCGTCTTATTATCTACAGAAATGGTCTTTATCATTTTTTTCCAAAATTCGATAGTTATCGAGATAATGAGACCTAAAAGTCTCCTCATTTCAGCTGCTGCTCTGCCTGTAGGAATTCTGCTGCTCAAAGTTTATCGCAATGGGAAGATCCGTAGCTATCATTCCATGTGACTTGCAGCTCGTCCATACTTGACAAAAATATTTTAAAAAGCGGTTTTTTTCCACATGATTTTGAGACTATTTCATTAATTTGTTCATATTTTTTATGAAAATTGTCTTTTATCCTAATTTTTTTATAATGGAACCTTATGAGGTCTTGAATGATCTCAGAAATTTTTTTGTTAAATTTATTTCTTGCGTTTTTATAAGAAATTGATTTGTTTATTTACATTTTTTAGCCGTTTTCGCAACTCTGTACAATCTGTGGAACAAGCGCGATTTAAAAATGTATCATCCTATTTATTGCTTTTCAATGCACATCATTTTATAGCTTGGAGTGTCTAGTTTTCAAACGTACTTTTTGATTTTTAATAAAATCCAATCATTTTCCAGGAATCAGGGAAATTGATCACACCGGTAAAAACCGGACTTTTTTGTAAATAAATAAATGTACAAATCAATTTTTTACCAAAACGCAAGAAAGATATTATTAAAAGAAGTTCCAGAGATCCTAAGGTTCCATTATTGACGCTTTTAATACCAAGCTTTTTTACATACGTGCGATACGAAGCGGGGTTCATTTGCACCCCATTTTTTTTTGTCTATATTTGTAATTTTTACACCTTTTTTTAAGTAAAATGAAAAAAAAAACGCAAATAAATTATCTCGTATCTATTTTTATTTCAATGTAGTTACTAAAAAATAAACAAACCTTAATTAGGTATTCAAAATTAATTTTAATTTTTTGCTCTACATGGGATACAAAAAATTTCTTTTTCAGAGTGATTTACACAAACAAAACGCTCACATTTTACACAACGTTGTCTTGATTTTTTATCTTTGGTTCTTTCACAGAGAAAACATCTACCTTAAGTGCCTACAGGTCTTGTTAAAGGGATATTTTACCCCAATTCTCTAAAACCTAAATAATTACTGAGATGGAAAAAATCCATGTAAGATGTTAGGTAAATTACATTTGGAAATTAAAAAAATGCAGCTACTAAAAAAAGGAAATAAAACAAAATATAATTGGCTTAAATATATATAAAAAAGTATATGTGGGGTGCATTTGCACCCCGCTTGGTATTATAAGGGTTAAAAAAAATTAGGATAAAAGACTATTTTTTGAAAAATATGGACAAATATTAGTGTCAAAATCTCGTGGAAAAAAACTTTGACCTCTTTTTTAAATATTTTTGTCAAGTACGAACGAGCTGCAAGTCACATAGAATGATAGCTACGGGTCTTCCTATTGCGATGAACTTTGAATCATCGAAAAATGTCAATTTTTTGCCGAGTTATGGAACAATTCGTCCGCCCGCTTACAAGTTAATGCATAGACAGCAGAATTCCTACAGGCAGAGCAGCAGCTGAAATGAGGAGACTTTTAGGTCTAATTATCTCGATAGCTACCAAGTTTTCGAAAAAAAATAATTACGACCATTTTTGTAGATAATAAGACGATTTTGATTTTTTATCCGAAGAAAAATTCTCTTATCCACATATTGAGCCAGATTTTAGCGAGAAACCCGCTTTCCAGGGTTCCGTAAACTCAATCGCGTTAAGTTTTTTCTGGTTTAAAAACACCTGCCGTGACCTACAAATGGAACCCAAAGTGAAGTCTTCAGCGACTTTTCAGGAGCTTACTGGACTATAATTGGAAATATAATCATGTGCCTGTTTGTTTTTGATTTATTTATACTTGGAACTTTTTTTGCTATTCATAAACCTACTATTTTCATTTAAATGAACTAAATGTTATCTTCAAGAAGAACTTTCAACATCATTTACTTAACATTATCCAGAAAAATATCAAAAACATTTAGCGGTAGATAGAAACTCAGTGAATAACGAAGATTCCAACAAGTCTGGCATCTACATTATGTAGTACATTCCGCTTTGTGCCAAAACCAACTGTACTTGTAAATTCCAGTCGGTCTTTGATTTCCTAATGAGACAAACACCAGCAGGATTATTTCCGGTCGCGAGTCCCTTCTCTCGCACTATTTTCTTGGCAATGTTTACCGTTCCGGGACTTCGAGAAGATACTAACCTCATGCCCCAGCTGCAAAGCCAAGTGTTGATCGTGATTGTTTAATCCAACTCCACAAAATTATCACCGGAATTGAATTTTAATGGAATATCGATTTTCTGTTCTTTGTTCTTTGTTGTCTGGTGTTTTTATTCGAAAAGGAAGTGAAAAAAGTAAATTGGTTATCATTTTATTTTTAATTTATCTTTATTAACATCAAATGCATCTGTGATCCTCAAATTCTTCTCTAATTAACGTTGTCGAAAATTCTGACGAGGTTTTTAGTTCCTGATAGATTAAAATACTAAAAGCCATAGTGTAAGAATATTAAATGTCACTTATAGTTTATATTTTTTGTGACTGAAGGATTGAAATGCTAAAATTAAACAAAAAACCAACCACAAACTAAACTTTCAAAAAGATATTCTTATTCGACGAAAAGCCAACGCTGAATAATCAAAATACATCACGTATGTCACAACCCTCACTTTACTACCCTCATACTTTTATTTATATTTTTATGGATTGCCTTCTCTTTTGTTGAGAAGTTAGTTAAGGTAAAGTTTTATCCCTTTTTGTCTGATCTGGCAATATATACAACAGAACCGTATTCACTCAATTGTATTCCACATTTGATATTTTCATCATTTCAGTGAAACTTTGCGTTTGTGATTTTTGCGCTACACCGAGTATCTTTTGTACCACATCAACTAAATCATCCCAAGTAGCAATTTAAATTCTATAAGGTTTGTATAAACAGCTACAAGATATGTCTTATAAGATACTAAAATTCCTATAACAGTCTACAAAACAATTAAATGATCCTTATACAACTAAAAAGGGGACACTTTTATGCAAGTGTTTGGTTGTATAACAGTTCTATTGAAAGTTTATACAACTCTTATACGACTGCTTAATACACATTTATACAACTCTAAATCGACTGTTTTCTAATCATTTATACAGCTACTATAAACTGATTCAATATTGTGTCATGTAGTCATATCTATAAAATGGAATTGAAGCGGCACTATGAAGGTCTCACAAAATGGTTGTATAATGCAATGTATTTTTTTATAATGGTGTTATTTCGAGCACAATGGAAACATTTGGTCATCTAGCAGTTTATAAGAGCATTTTATTTTTTAGTGAAGAATATCAGAACCAAATTCATACATTTCATTTGTAGAAAGGGAGTTATCAAAACGACTTGGGCCGCTTGGGCGGACATCGATAGTAAAAATTATAATTTCATTTGGATAGCACAAATTTTGATGCGCCGCAAATTTTACTGATGGATTATAAGTATATATTTGGCAAGAAAATGAAGCGCTTCAATTATGGTTAAGTTTCAAGTAGATACTAAAAAATAATAAAATAGAATAGATATCCTAAAATACTTTTTTTTATGAAATGTCCTCTACAAATGGTATTTGGAAAAGTATTGACCATGGATACGAGTATGTTGGTGGTAATTAAATACGATATTCTTTCTAGTCGTTCTTTTTGATTCTACCACTCAAAAAATTAGTACGACCTCATTTAATTTAGAGCTTATCTTATCAACATTTTCCATCTCTGTACATGACTTTAGGGTTTAGTTTGTTAAAACAATGCAACACAAGAAAAATATTTTCCGGGAGTGGTTGAAACTTTTCGTGTTTCATTAAAAGTTTGCGTGACTCAAATTTAATATTCATAATTGTGATATATGCAATTCATGCATATCCATAAACAGTTTTTCCACCATAACGCCACTAAGCGCTTTATTTTCCTACATTTTTTGCTATAGAATGTTGTTACCAATGTTCAATCTATGTTGATAGTTGGAACAGGTGAATTAATAGCGAATAAAATTGTGTTGAACATATTAATTTTGTTCCTTAACACGTTAAATGCCAAGTTACAAGGCTGTGAATATTTAGACTAAATGGGCTAGACTTTATTGGTTTAATAAACGCTATACTTTTTTACATTTCTAGTAATAGTTTGTGATATTATTAAAACTTTCAAATGATACTTTGTATTTTATATTTCAACTTAATGCATCATCTACATGCTGCCATGAACTGTGGTCTGTACAAACTGGCATTCATCCAGTTTTATCCTGATTAACTTAATACTATTTGCTTAATAACTAATGATCTATTTTATTACACGAAGGTCATTACATTAGAACCAATTTTTTTGTAAACCTCCCAGTCTTCAATCATCAGGAATTTTAAATATGATGATGTTGAAGCATCTCTTACGGTCCTGTTTAAATGAAAAACTCTTTAAATATAATACAAGTCGTAGCTAGTAGCTTCAAGTAATGGCCTCTCGGAAAACGCGGAAATCTAAATAATTATTACCATTTCATTTTACATGGACTGAAAGCACTTAGGATCTACTGTCATACAAAATAATGGTAGACTCGGCATGAAGAGGGATGCGAAAAACTTTCTACTACATTTCATAGCGAAAATGAGGAAAATGGGGAAAATGTGTAGAAACCCAGATGAGATATTTCGCCGTTGGCTGTGCTTTGACGAAAATATATGTAACAAACATCAGCTGCATCGCTTTCAATTTAGACGTTTAACCTTGAAAATGTTGAATTTCATCGGACTCTGACGCCGACATGATTTATGAATTATTTACCTTAAAACGTATGTTTCCTTTGGATAGAACATGTCAAAGGTAGCGTAGCAAAACTATGCCCGGTACATTCTTGGGGAAATTTAAAATTTCCCAATTTCCTAAATAATTTTTATAAAATTAAGTATCTGTTCTGTATCTGTATCTGTAGAGTAGGGAGGCACAGCACTTGGGCCACATGTGACCCTTTGTACATCCTCCCGAGGAGTTATCCTCCTAGGTCAACGTCTATCCTGTCCTGCCCAGGAAGGTGGATAGGTCACTAAGAGACATCTCCTCTAAATCGGCAGGTATAGGCCAAGACTCACCGAACACATACTCTATTATTGACGATAACTCCGGATACTCGCATAAGACATGCCTGACAGTTTCATCTTCATTTTCACACATCCTGCATAGAGGTGTGTCCACTAGCCCCATAGTATGAAGATGTTTCCTTAGTTGACAGTGGCCAGTCAGAAATACTACTGTTAGTTAAGTTGAAGTATCTGTTAAAACAATACATGATTACCTTACTTTAATGAGCAAATATTTTGAATCGTCTGCATTTGTTGAAAATGTTTTTATTTCATGTGCAGAAACAGTTCTAGTCTTCTTGGTTTTAAAACTGGTTCTCTATTCCGTGAATTTATTAAAAAATTGTGTTTGCTTTTTTTTTATTCTTCGGGTTATAAGTCCGCAGAGGTTTGCTTCGCTTGATTTCTTTTCTCTGGTGGAGTATTTTGAACATTTTAGTCACTTTCTGAATCGGAATAGATAGCGGAATCACCACAAACACAAACTGAGGTGACATTAGTAACACTATGGGATTTTTTATCATTCGTTTCCAAACTATTTTGTCTCCTCAACTGATATTTTTATATATTTTTTTTCCTAATTTTGACATATAAAGTGACACTTTTTAAAACTGATTGACATAATGAAACGTCTTACTTTTTGTAACTAGTTGCATAAAGTAAAATTTTATGCAATTGGACACGAAAATTGTATCTCAAAATTAGTGACAAAAAGAATTATTCTATTTATTAAACTGTTATAATACAAGTTAAAAACATAAATTATGAATTAATTAATTATTATAAGTATTGATAACACAATTATTGCAATAATTATTATTCAAATTAATTCCCGACGACATATTTTTTTTATTGCTCGAACTTGCTGTTATTTGGGAAGCGGTGCACATTGCATTAGATGCATTAGATGCATTACCAAATATTTCTTGCGCTATAAGTTTTTTATTATTTATGGAATTTTCAACATATCCCTCCGCAACAGAGGTAGATTTCCAACCTCCATGCCTCTTCAATTTTAAAATATCAGCGCCACTGTCTGCTAGGAAAGTGGCAGAGCTTCTTCTGAAGCAGTGGCCAGTATATAGAACAGGATTTGAAAGACCAAGAAATTGTACAATATTTTTTGGCATACTCTAAATGTGTTAATTCCCACAGGATTTCTGGTACATTTTCCATTCGCATATTTTACAAAAAATCTGTTGTGTTTAAGAACCTGGGGACGCAACTTAATATATTTTCTTAATATTTCAACAAGATTCGTATTTTCAATGTCTCCAGTGGTAATTGCAAACTGCCGTATAACTTTTGTTTTTGAAGGTGGGATATCAACACGAAAATGGCTTCCTTCGTCTACAACATTTTCAACTGGAAGAAATGTTAATTCTGCTTTTCTGCATGCTCCTGCCATTCCAATTATCATTGCAACCTTAGCCATTAAGTATTCTTTGTCATCAGCTTCCACTAAAAATTTGGCAAAATCTTCTTTAATAAAAACTCTTGACTTTTTAGCACTGTACCCGTCCGCTTGCCTTTCAATACAGCTACCAAATTTGTATATTTTTTAATATCAATATTCCTTTTCAGATATAGTTCAGACCTTAACATTGAGTTAAGTGTCCATAATGTGGAAACTTTTAGATCTTTCTTACTCTCAAAATATAAAAGTAAAACTTTCTCATTAACATGTTTAATTTTCTTCTCATCACACCACGTAACAAATTTTTCGTATGCTAAATCATAAACTGCCTTTGACTTTTTGAGAATTTCTGATAATAGAGCATTACCTGCTGCCTCTTCAATATAGCTTGGTAGCTCTTCCGAACTTGAATCACTCATTTTCTAAAAATAAAAATAAAAATATATCAATCTCGCTAAAAACCTTCCGACTAGACTTTTTTACAAAATGTCAAACTGACAACTAACATGAAGTAACAGCAACAAACTAAATTTATGTTTTCCAAATTTTTATCAATTATATTACCTAGATTTTATTTTTTTATTACTTCCTTCGTTTTTGCGTTTGCGTTACACAAAATTAGGCATTTCGTAACTGATGGCATAAATAGCCATTAAAATAAAATCACCATTATGTGATATTTTGAATTTATTCCATCATAATTCACTAATTTCATTTTTAATAAATTAATTCATTGTATTTTATTAAATAAATAACCAAATTTCGCATCCCTCACACAACGTATTTTATAAAACTTATTTATCTCTGTTTACCGCACTTCCGACAATTGGATTTATGTTCAAATATTGGGTTGGAATCCCTCAGTAAATTCTGATCAACAAACTTCCAATGGGAATCCAATCCCCAATCCGACGCTCTCCGTTCTAAAATTCCCAAGCAAATCTTTATTATCGCCCCTGTCTCTAACTCAACCATCTTATTGGAGGATTTGTGACCCACAGTTGATGTCACTGTTGTTAGCTACCATGGCGCCCTAACCACAGACAAGGAATTTCGTTTAAAAGCCTTTTTAGAGAGTTGCAATTTCTGTGCCAACTTTTTTCATGATGAATGAAAAATAAATGGTGATTTCATTAATTGTTTTCATCATTTCGGTATTTCGAAATATGATTAATAACAAAGCAATTATACTAAAAAGTTTATGATAATAAACACGCTGAAGTCACTTTTAAGCCAAGAAATTCATCTAAAAAGACAACATTAGTGTGACACTCAACACACACAACATACTACATACTTTATACTATCCAGTTAACCTATTTTGTAGACAACATCCAACCTAAACAAATTTACATTTTGCAGAACGTCTTTGCGTGTAACCCTTTAACTTTACGTTTACCTCGTTATTGCCCAGAATCAGTTTTACGGGTGACGCAATGGGAAGGAGAAGGGCCTATAGCGTTCGCTGCTTATTGAGATAAAGCAGCAGAAATGGAAGATAACAGACGAAAATGATACATTAAGTCACAACAGGTTAATTGCAAAACGTTTAATTAAAAAGGGTTATGCATTGTGATATATTAACTATGCCGGTTGAAAATTGTTTTCATTCATTCTCAAAACTTGTTGATTAATTTGAAATATTGGAGTTGAGGTTCAACAGCTAAAGATATTTTTACTTAAAAAACGTATGAATAGATAAAAAACAAACCAGTAGCATCCAATAACCATCTTTATCGTTAAAAATGACGATATAAAAATAAAATAACTTTTTGGTTCGATATTATCTCATCCTGTAGAGTAGATGTTATCAATTTGCCACAAAGTGGGGCAAAAATGACATTAAAAGGCGATGCGCTACCAGAAAGAAGGTCTAAAAGGTTTTTATAACAATATTTACACTCGGCCATTAACCCTAACCTAACTTAATGTGGTTTTTCCAATGGATTAAGGTTTGGAAAGCATGTTTATCTCATATCACCAGGCACTTACGTTTTTCTTTATTAAAAATATACCCTTAGTCAACGGCAAAAATATAGAATATACATATAGACGGCCGTTGTATTATCATAGTAGTGTGACATTTATTATAAAAGTTGAGGTAGATAATGGATCAAAGCATTCTGGAAGGTGGTTTGTATGACTTTGCTAATTGAGAATTGAAAATTGGTTAACGGAGAGAAAGAAACAGGTCTGGTAATTTCATAATTCAACTAAAGCAGTCCAGAACTTGTTTATCACCAAAACGGTCAGCATCCTGTATTTCATTAACGATAAAACTCATTACACATGTTGATATATTAGATTAGATTAGAATTGGAGTGGCTCTTTGTCCTATTCTGCGACCTTTGCAGATCTATTGTGGTCCTCCCTATATTTGGAGCTCAATATCTAGCTTTATTCTTTTCATTAGACTCAATAGGTTTCTCTTCGTAGGTTTCTCTTGGTCATCGTCTAATATTTCCTCGGCGCAAGCTTTCCATGGTCGCCCAGGGTGATCCTGGCAAGACTGCATCCTCTGATTCCATCCCATCTCTTAAGGGATTGAGCATGGGTGTAACGTTTGGCTAGTTCCGCAATCGTCGAGATCGTTAGGCTGTAGGTGTCTCTGGGTCCTGAAAGTTTTAGTCCAGCTGCTTCCCTGGCTAAATAATCGGCAATGCGTTTACCTTTACTTCTGTCGTGCCCTTCAACCTACCTCAGGATAATATTGTTATCTGCCGAGGCGATGATGGTAATTTTGTACCGAAACTAGTTGCTGAACAATTTGTCCTTTTGGTGGACAATATTAAAATTGTGGTTTGGACTTTGAGTTTTATTGATTCTTCTTGTTTGGATTGTAACAAATATTGTACTTAATGGTTTTTTTAAAATAATGTTGACATCGGTGAGTGCGGAAATGAAATGAGTGAAATTCACTTTGCAACGAGTTATGTACACTATTTTTCCTACGGCAATAAATATTTAAAAAGTACCTTATGCTTTTCGCTACTATCAGTATCAACTTCCATTAGAATAAAAAAACGAGACTAACACTTTTTATTTCTAGTTTATCTCACAATTATAATTTGTTATCTCACAATTATAATTTGTTTACACTTTTATGTGATAAATATTCACACTTACACTTCACTTACACTTACACTTACACTTCACAAAAACTATTTCTATGCTTTGTGTTATAATTTGAGAATTTTGACATTAGCCTACTTCATTATTTTTCACTTTTATAATTAGTATATATTTTTTACGATCACGCGATAAATTTACGAAATATGATGGTTTTATTTATTTGAAAACATCAATAACTGTACCTACCTACAACATAATATGATTATTTTTCAAATAATAATAATCACTTTATTTAATTTTAATTTTCCAATAATGATCGTTCCTATCAATCACTTAGACATTCAAAACCAACTCAGAACTAATATAGTTACTTTATTAAATTTGAAATAACCTATTAGCCCGGATATGTAGTTTCCAGTCTCATGATTGATGATTGTTAGGAGCCACTATCAATGTCTTAGGGTTGCTGTGCTATATAAAGCCTTATCGAAGAACGGGTTTCCTTGTATATCTGAAATGAGATGTAAAGGGACTGTATTCCTGCTATGCAGTAAAAAAGGTAGGGCTTTGAATGGAACGAATTTACGCAAAGGGGTGAATTTATAGACATTGATGTATTTTTATGAAATTTTTTTTTTTGTAAATGATACGAAAAGCAGTGAAAAACTCAATTTTCAATAAATTTGTGCATACTCCATTTTCCATTCTTCTAGCTTTCGTACATTTTAACATTCAGGGTAAAATTAACCAATAAAAATTACGAATTGATCATAGTTGTCGCGTATAAATAAACACGCTTAACGACGTATTAACAACATCCGGGCGCCATCTATGAGGAAATAGCTGAAACAGTATTCGGCAACAGGTAGACGCTTCAAATATTCACAGAACATTGAGTTATATATTATGGATCATGGCACGGAACTCTTGGTGCGCGAGTCCGACTCGCACTTACCAGTTATTTTTCTTGTCAATTGTGTCATATCTCATCAGGTTATGTAGCTTTTTAAAGTGTCTCCTTCATGGAGCTGTTCTGGTTCAGGTTTATATCCAAGATTACTCTCAGAGAAGAATTTATTGATTTAACTTGGTTGTTTTCGTGAGATGTAGTGACAATGTTCAGGGCTATTTGGGTTAATAAGGAGATTCTTCTTCCTGAAACAACAAAATAAATTGTAAATCAGTTTAAGTATCATGTTCCTTTCAATAAAACTTTGACAAACTGAAAATTCCAATTAATTATGTCTTCATTTCGAATACGTCGTTAATATATTCAAAGTTTTCTTACGCTAAAACAACCTTTTAACACCCGATCCTGGTAAGCTTCTCCATTTCAAAGGAATAAAGGCCAAGACAATCCGACAAATCATCAATCATAAGACTGAAAACTTACAAGTACTAGTTGATACCCTATCGCGAATATACTAAAATGAGATGACATTAAACTGTCTACCGAAATAGGGTCTTGTGTTTTTATCAAATGATTTATTGATGTGCTTAGTGGCGGTAAATGTGAATTTCATTGTGAGTGAAATAGGAATAGACCAGGACGCAATTTGTTATTTTTTATTGTTTTTCAAGTATGGCAGTTTATTTAAGGAAGAAATATAAAAATAAGAATGCAAAATTTAATATCAACATCAATCAAAAACAAAAATTAAAGAACTACATGGTAAAATATATAACCGAGACACCACGAACTCTGAGATTATGCAGTTTTCTGTATCTGTAACTGTAGAGTAGGGAGGGTGAGTGTAGGCTCACAGCACTAAGGCCACAGTTGACCCATGGTACTTCCTTCTGAGGAGTTGCCCTCCTTGGTTATCGTTCATCCTGTCTTTTCCAGGAAGGTGGACATGTCACTAGGAGACATCTCTTTTATATCGGCAGGTGTAGCCCAAGACTCACCGAACAACACTCTCTTATTGACGATAACTCCGGACACTCGCATAAGACATGCCTGACAGTTTCATCTTCCTGTTCACACATCCTGCATAAAGGTGTGTCCACTAGCCCCATAGTGATCCTGGCAAGACTGCATCCTTTGATGCCATCCCATCTCTTGAGGGATTGAGCATGGATGTAACGTTTGGCTAGTTCCGCAATTGTCGAAGTCATCACTGGGTCCTAAAATTTTTAGTTCAGCTGCTTCCCTGGCTAAAGAATCGGCAATGCGATTTCATTTACTCCTGTCGTGCCCTTTAACCCACCCCGGGATAATTTTGTTATCAGCCGAGGCGTTAGCAGAATTTTGGTGGTACTCTAATACTAGCCCCGATATAATACGTTGTCTGTTCAAGGCTAATAGAGCTTGTTTACTATCAGTGCTGATTGTAATGTTGTTGCCAGAAATTCCTTTTCTGGTTAGTTCTTTCGTGGCAATTTAGATACCAGCTAGTTCTCTTTGAAGCACGCTGGTATTGTTTCCCATTCTCCACTTAATCCTTAGGCTTAGTGCTCTGGAGTAAACCCCACATCTTGAGCCTTCTTTCATTTTTGAGCCATCTGTATATATGCGTATTGCATTTGCAGCATCTGACTTTGTGCTCTGTTTTATTTGTATTTTGTAGGGTTTATTAAACACAAACCTGGGTTCAATTGCAGTTTTATTTCTCTACCTACAAATTTCAGTTGTTGAAGATTCAGTTCTCGTCAAACCAAACAAGCTCTAAAACATGTATAAGTTTAAGTTTTTCCCCCAACTACGTTAAAGCACCTGTCACTGAAAAATATTTTAATCTCAAATTTTCTCTCTCTATCACGATATACACAATTTTTATTACGCTTTTGTGAGTTTACAATAAAAAAGAAGTTGCATACGAAATATGTAAAACATCATATATGTGATATACGAATACAAATATTGGTTGAAATATTATATCCAAACACAACGTATTCACTTAGATCAAAGAGGGAAAAGATTTCAAAGATTCGTATGCTTTCCAAAATATACAACAAACATCTTATTCATGGGAATCTGCATCTATAGAATATTCTGTCTAGAACTTTTGTTATTATGGGAAATATCATTTATGCGTTTAGTTCTGAATGGCAGCTCATACTACTCTACACAATCTGTGAGACTGTCAATTGTCAATTGGGTTGACGTGGATTACTCCCAAGTAACTTTGTGTTGGACAAAACATGGTTAGATTTTTCAGCACCAGCAATAACCTTATCAAGGACAGACTAAAATTTCTTTTTTAGTGTACTCTCGAAACACGCCGTAGCCGACGGTGTTTACCTTCTTTCGATCCGAATAACTCCCAAGGTGAACTTTTCTCCAATTCAATTTTGAGACAAGTCTCCGATTTAAGGGCAAGAATGGAGTTTTAGAAAAGGAAGCCTCCTTTGATGCGTGATCGGGTTTAGATAGGATAGACGGGTGACTGGACGGTGTCCATCTATTTTCCATGTTATTGGTTTGATTTTAGAGTGTCAATATACCCAGAGAGGGTTCTCGACTTATACAAAGAAAGGACCGCAAAGTAATGAAATCCTTTTTTCCACTTTTCTTTTCCTGTAGCATTATGTTTCATTTGTTATTCGTTGGATTTTATTTCAGACAATGTTATATTATTTGTAATGAAAACAATTATTAAGCAAATCAAGAAAATTGAACTGAAGCTTTGAGCTAATAGGTCAGTCTGTGTGGCTCATTTTAGACCAAAAGTACAAGTAATATTTCACGCTGGGAGGAGGGTGGAGAAATATAAAAAAAACCACCAAGTAGGGGAAGTGGTTTGCAATAAAAAAGGTCTCTTGCGATTTTATCTAATGTCAGTTTTTCGAGCAAATTTAGTGATTGGAAAAACTTTGAGTTAAAGAGAAATTTATCTGATAAAAGAAAAGATCGAGTGTTTTTTGGCAAGATAAATTAACGACAGAATATATGGATGAACAACAAAAATAATTATCTTTATTAACTTGCGATTCATTGTCATTGTGTAAAAGTGACGTCCCCTTACTAGATATTGAGGAAGAGGAGTTTTTATCGCGATAAAAAATGATGCACCTTTTTTATCGAAGTCAAAGTGACAATAACATTTCCAGGTATATGACATTTTAACATTGGAGTTAATTTATCAAAGTTAAAGTATTTAATATATATATTTTCTTGTAAATTGAAGATTCCTAAAATTTACAAAATAATGAAATGTGCCGTATTTCGTAATTAGGAAAAATTAATTATCCGTAAATTTTATCTATGGAACCGACCCCCTGAATAACAGTTTCCATCCTTTGAAAAATTGTTTCAATGCCACCTTATTTTATAATATATTTTTTATTGAGATACTTGGTTTTTGATTAGAATATAATATGTATATTATATATGAATACTTTGCTAAAAATGATTATGTGCTATGACAAAAAAATTCTATTTTAAAGCCGACGCTTTCCTCTTCAAAACGCCCTGTCACAATTTATTTATATCTATCTACATTATAATTGTACAATAGTTTATAATGTACTCGGCCGCGCTTCAGAATTCTTTTCGATTTTTTTTTTCTAATTTGGGAAATCGATAGACTGGTAAACTTTTTTTAATATTAATCTACATACTTTAAGGAACTTATGGAAAAAAATCAGCCGTATTGCTAATTACTTGTAGCTGTTACCCCTATCGTCTGGCCTATAACTTTAACCAAATAACAAACCACAAGATTTTGAATTTCAAATTTTTCTCATTAGTGACTGATTTAAATGTATTGAGTGTCATTGCATTGGATTATTGATTTTTATACAGTGTAATATCATTAAGTGCACTTATAGGTCATGTAGATTTGATAATATGGATGCTTCTAGGTTTCATTGGAACTTATACCGTACAATGGAATAGAATAATGGATAATTCACAATTCATTTTATTGCTGAATCTTTATATCGTCTAATAGAATTGATATCGTTTAAACAGCTTGTCGAAGTGATATAGATAGTGGGAATTACTGCTTTAGATCGAAGTTCATGTATTTGTGTGAAACGTAGGAGTGGACTTACAAAAAATAGTACACTATAATAATTTTTTTTCTTTAGATGTTTTTTTAACGCGTTATTTTCAAAAGGCGCTAGCCTCCTGAGTAGAAATTTTTGGATAAAGGTACCTGGCACCTGGTGTTTGACAAAATTTTGCACATTATATAATGAGAGACCAATGATGGTCCGAGAGGTGATACCTACCCAAAACTTTTGGAAAATACAACGCGTACGATTGCTTACAGGGTAGATAAGAACTAAAATATCAATGGCGAGGAGAGGATGATTGGAAACAATCATTTTGCGGCAATCTGAGAGCTGTATCAACCGTAAAATTAATTTCTGATTGGGGAAAACTTGAATTTTCATAGCAATAAAAGTTTGCCTATTAGGACCGATAAAGAGGCCCAGAATTACCCTATCAAGATGATGTTTCGTTGCGGTAAAAGAAAAACAAACAAGACACAAGTGGCAACTTTGAGGTTATCGCGGCAGTCATTTCATAAGATATAAGTTTAATTTTGTGAGTTTTGTTTGTCTATCTTTATTCTCTTTTGTGAAAATTACAGCGGTTAGGTATAAAAACATTAAATAATGGCTGACATTTAACCTAGTTCTGTATTTCTTATAATATACGGCAAAGGAAAATGGTCGGTAAAAGCTATTTTACAAGAATTTAAACGTCAAATACAATGAGGAATTTGGGAGTCATGTTTTATTTGTAATGCCGCCGTAAAAGATATTTATTTATGACATTTGTTTGTATTTGATTTTATCGTTATTTGTCAACTTATAAAACCTCAATTTATCTTGTTATACAGTGAGAACGTTTAGGTTGGAATAAATTCAATGTTTCTTTGTCTCAACGAAGAAAATCCACACATATCCAGTAGACAAATCGAGACAGGAAGCTCATTAAGTAACTCTACAGTTATTTGGAAAAAAAATAAGGGGAATCTATCGGCAGCGATTCGACAAAATATCGAAGTATTTTTGGCAAAGAATTTTGAGGTAATGGATGTATTGAAAATTAAGAAAAACATATATCATGTAGATTAATGTTGAACTTAGTTCTCATCGAATAAAAACTTTGAAATACTAACCAAATTTTGTTGAAAAAAATACGAATCATGAGGTAATTACACATATTAAGCAAAGTTTGAGCCCTTGTAAAGAATTAAATATGGATTAAATGGAAAAACTAATTGATAAGAAGTCTAATTTGAAGCTTTATGAATACTACATAAAAATCTCAGAATCCTCAAATTACTTATGGCCGTACAATTCCTTATTGAAATTCGGTTGCTACCACTAAAATATCGGATAAAAATCCATCTCTCGCTTTTCTATTCTTCTATGACTGACATTGTCTCTCTGCTTCGGTTAGGTTATTCTTGCAGGGAATGTTTGCTAACAATTTTTTCATTAATTATAGCATCTAATGTTTCCCGAGATATGACAATGTTTGGAACAAGATGGGATCAGATATGGGTGAAAAAAATACGCCTAAAGATAATCTTATTTTCATAGTAAATTTTAAAAAACAAAATTCAATAATTATTCAATATCAAACGTAACCCTCGCTTACCAGCTAATTAAGTTCACGTTTCGCGTCTAAGGGCGTTATCTTGTCAAATATTAAACCCCAACTTGCTTATTGAACCGCTGATATCATTAATTTCCTGGAAAAAAAATACTTTTCTCAGATCTACTTAAAAAAAATTCAATAATCTGATATGAGTAATGATCGTCTACGAAGACAGGTGCCCCGCCTACGTTCAACTTTAATTGAATCTGCCATGATTATCAGAAAATTAATAACAATAACAGCGTGAAGGCGACGGATTATTGAGTTTTGTTAGTCAAATCTAAACTAATGAGAGTTACTGAAATATCCAATACATAACCTTCAGTAACTTTATTTTGCTTTACCTTCAGTGGTCAGTGCCAATTCTTCCGTTGAACTAATGAATTGACCATGGAGGTGAAAGAGAGAGGAGAGAACACAACAGTATGAAGAATCATCGATCAAAGTGGCTTCTCAATATTGCCGACTTCCGTAAACAAACCAGAGTCGTACATTAAATCATTCAATTAGGGGAAACAAAAAACTCTCATATGCATATTTTTGAGGTGGTACTTTTTGTTGTTAGAGAATTTATATCATATTATTATTTTGGTACATTCAAAAATGTTATAACACTATTGTACAACTCAATATCAACTCAACCCTAGAACGCTTAGCATATTTCTCACACTACTAGTAAGCATTCGTAAATTTTACGATTCTTTTTTTTTAACTTTTTTTCCGTCCTTAAAACAAACTTCAGTCAAGAAAGTATTATTTATTGAACAAAGAAACTGTTTTGTGCACATGTTTCAGAAAAACCGCCGCGATGTTCATTACAAAATGGTTTTTTACATTTCAAGCAACAGTGTGTTGGGCATCCAAGAATCCTCAGTTTCACTTGTCTCTCCTGGGTACTATCTTCATCCGGCAAGTTCGGCTTTAGCTAGAGGTCTGTGATTTTTCAGTTGCTCAGACATTTTGTTACGAAATAACTTGTAGGTGCCAAATATTACACCCGCAAGGAAAAACCTGAAAAATAATTGTAGTGTCGTACAATTTCCACAAATCTGCCATGATAATTTTTTACTGGATATAGTAACCAATCAAATTACTTAATTCCAAGTCATGTGTAAAATTTCATCCAATCACCGCTGTATTACAGCGATAATACCCTACATGTGGTGTTTTCAGTTTGGTGTTAATGTTTTATTAAAAATTAATTGAACGTCAAACTGACAACTGGATTAAAAATGTCGGAAAGATTTGGTATTGCATCTAACGATTCAATTAATTTACCAATTATTGTACTTTTCACAACTGTAGTTTTATAAAAATGAATAATTTTTGATTGAAACTAATAAAGTTTGTATTGAAAAGTATTAAGCGTCAGATTGACAATCAATTTTTCGATATCTACAAAGTAAAAAATTATCTTATCGAATACTCCTCGGGTCTTGATAAATACTCAAAATTTTGTCGTAGAGAATCCTTCAAGCGTGTTGCTCAAGGATAATAGCCCTCGGCCTGCGGCCTTGGGCTATTATCAAGCAACACGCTTTCAGCATTCTCTATGACAAAATTATCTCGGTATTATCAAGACCCTAGGGGTATTACTACTGATAATACACTTGAACATCAACCAGTACGCTCGGGCTTAATCACCACAACTACCGACGAGAATACCTAGACGGAAAGCTCAGCATCTATCAAATCCGCACGATGATGGCGGAGAATAAAAGTCACAGTCGTAAAATTTACGAAGCTTAGCGTTCTAGGGTTAAATTCTTACTAATACTCATAAATAACCTTTCTAATAATGAAAATCACTATTTTTTTCAACGTGGCTTTCAAATTTGACACATTTCAGTATAGTAAGGTTATCTATGACTTGACTAAGACTTGATGACTAATGTCTCTAATGTGGCTTCTCAATATTGTGACTTCCGTCGAAAGTTGGTTAAATCACTCCCACGCTTAACTTCCCTCCTTTTTCTTTCACCTCGTTGGAATTGACAAATGTGATCACACATCTATCAACTATAATTATTAGTGTTTCAAAAAACGCTTCATCCAAGCCTGAACATTAGTTATTGAGTCTGATAGCCAGGCTGCTTTAAAGGCTCTGGTGTCTTTAACCTATTAGTCTAAAACAGTCTGGAATTGCAGACAATACTTTAAGCAACTGACTCAGGAATTCCCAGTAGACGTAGACACTGCTAACTCAGATGAGATGGCGGAGCACATTATTTGCAATTGCAGGCTGGGTTTGACAGCTGACAACCTGGAACAGGTATACTTAGAGCTTGATCAGGCTACAAATTAATGAAATATAAGCAAACAAAAATGGCGTTATGAATTTTGAGAACAGATTACAGTGATTTTGAGCGTGTTTTGACGTTTTGATTATGTTAGGTTAGGTTAGCCGTCACCGTTATTGTGCATGGTTGCCAAGGATGTGGTTTGTGAAAAAAAGTATATATTTATGGTATGATTTTTATACATTATAATCTTTTTAATTGTATAATTCTTTTAATGTTGATAAAATTGATTTAAAACAAGTAATTATCGAATATTTGTATCTGAAAGACTATCACACTTAAAAAAATGCTTATAAAATATTTGACCTATGATCGTAAATTGAAGGAAGTATTATGCAAATTGACAACCCTGTTGATAAATTTTGCGAAGCAGCCCGAACGGAGTCGACATAAGACGATGGGCATTTAAATGGGTATGTCCACCCATCTCTCTCTCTTTTTACTGTTCTCTGTCAAGCTTTCGTATCTGTTCTCTTTATAATCTGTGGTTATAGACCGGTAACCCATGACACATGTAGGCTTCATTATTTTGAATGAAAGTTTAATGTCAAAAACAAGTATAGAATAAGGATATTGCCAAGACCCAAACTTGCTAATGGACGTTACAACTTTACAAGGAATTTCAAAATCTTGAAATTTTTCTGAAACTACAACTAATTGATGGATGTAATGTACTTGGATGTATTCTTTGTCTACTACTTTATCATGAAAAAATTTTCATCTGCTTCCCACGTTAATTAGGTATTTAACTGTACATTGATGTAAAAATCAAAGGCTTGACATTTCACGATATATATTTGAAGAAACCATTGGGGTATTGTTGAAACAAATCTTCATTGTTTGTAGTAAATTTCATAGTGACATTGTGGTCACTAATACTGACCGTGTTTAACACGTTGGAATTTTATATTTGAATTTGCATCCCAAATTAGGGGAAGCAATGTCAGCAGCAAAAGTTGTAGCATAACAGAACTGCAAGTTTATGGTTTTGACAGCGGTCGTAAGAATTAAAATTAAACTTCCTGTGAAATTTGATATATATTCAGCTACGTATAATACAGGAAAGTTTCTTAAAATTCAGCTAGTTAACCAGCTGAGTGAAGTGGAAAATAATTCAAATGCAGTTGTATTTTCTACAAAACCTCTTTCAATGTATTCAAAAGAAGTAGAAAAATGAAATATATATATTTTTAAAGTGGAAAATTTTATACAGCACCTCAAGATTTTCCGTCCATCTATCGCACGTCATGTCTACGTTAGATTGTTTCAAAAAATCTATAAATTTGTTTTTTTTTAATTCCTAATATCGGAAATATTATTGAAAAAAGTGGGAAAAAACTACTGTGAAAGTTGAAACTTTGTAACTCCCGCTAGAGATTATATTTTTAAAATAATCAAAACAGGATCTTGTTGAACATTCAACTTATTAATCTTTTCAAAGGTTATTCATCCTTAAAGTTGGATAAATGTGAAGTCTCAGAAAGCTTTAGACCCACCAGTAGTCTGGTGTTGTACTTAAAGTCTCCTCAGCTTCGAGATATCTAATATTTGCTTGGACTATGGCAAAAGCATTTTTCCAATTGGTTCACGGTTGTACTGACCAGATTTCGTGTAGGACAAAGCAGACTAAACAATCAATATTTACTGTCAATGGAACTTCAACCGTGTGGAGTATGTAAACTTCACATCAGAAAAAAACATGTTTCAATTGAGTGTCCGCTATATTGTGCCACAAGGTTACGGAATCGACTACTGGACAATTTAAGAACAGTGTTCAAGAAGTGCGGAATCCAAACTGCTTCTAAACTACTGTATCAAATATAATCATCCGATCTATTGTTCAACTAAAACTTTGTATAAAGTGGTTTACCTTAAATAACTAATGTGGTTGACGCGGTAATAAATAAAAAAAAATCAAATAAAATTATTATTTAGGATAGATTTTGAATTTTCATGGAATAAAATGTTATGAATACTTGTATCCTGAAACGCACTTTTATAGCGATTTAAATTTCATAATTTCTCCAAGATGAGATCAAATACAATAAAAATCTTAACAGTGTTCCAAGAAATATTATCCCTACAAAATATATCAGACATAATGATAACACAGATGCAGCGGTTCTCTCCCTTGGTGGCCCCTTCGAAATTTATTTTGAATGAAGAATGATGATCTCCTTGATTAAAAGATTTTCCAAGTCATCTCGGCAGACCAAAGATGTTTACCGCATCATTTAATGACATGAATTTCATGAATACCGAATGGACACAGTAACTAACGATGACAAAGTTTCTTCAAGTGATTCATGAATGAAATCAATTTTGATTGAATGTTTTTACATATCACTCTATGTCTATTGAAAGTAACAACTGGGAAGTTATGTTATTTTAATAAATATAAACGTATTCTTTGTTATGGTTTTGTATTGATAATGTTGATGATTGAGATAGTTATTTATTTTGGTGAATGTGTAGACTGTAGCTGAAAATGTGTGGAATTTTATTTCTCATTACTTAATGATGTTATTGAATGCAAAAGTATAGTGGGACGACATTAAGCCTCAAATAATGTGATCGAAATTTGTATATTATACCTAAATTGTTGGTTTCAGTGTCAAAAAATTGGTGGAAAGTCGATAAAAAAATTATTTTCCATTTTGTGGAGCTCGGAGCTTCAGAGCTTTATAAGTTGTTATTGTCGTTACCATACAGCTACCGGAGTCTGTAGATAAATGGAAAAGAAATTCTCTTTATATTGGGAAATTTCTTGTAATGCTACTCCGTATTAACGAAATTTGAAAAAAGGGAAACTTTAGCGCTGAACTACACCGAGAAAAAGATTTATTTATGACAATCAAAATCTTATTATGACAAATGAATATGATTTTCCATATGGAAGCATTTTTTTAAATTGAATAAAGTAGTTTTCCAATAACAAATACTTATTTTTGCAAGCTAACTATATTGTTTTATTATAAAAAAATTACTTTATGGCAGAATGTCATTTCTTTATCATGAAAAAATGTATTGTATCGGTAAAATATATTTCTTCACCATAAAAAAGTATATTGTCTGGGTTAACGATATGTTTTTATTCGTAAAAAATGTATCTTCCCAGCAAATTATATTCATTTGATGGAAACAAATGTTCCTTTTTCAAGAAAATTATTAATTTTTACTGGAATTCAACATATTTATCATAACCGGACCATAATTTTCATAAAATGTCGAACAACAAAGTTTACTTCCGTTTTGTATGTGTGGACTAGTCGATCGAATTGGTCGATGGTTACTCTGGACACGGATTAAAATTACAGTATTTCATGACAAACATGTTTAAATCTAATAAAAATCTATGGTCTCTATTTATGCATAAAATTGATGATTAGTAGGAAAGCAGGTTAGGAATAAAAAACTTGCTGCTGAATATTTTGATCTATTAAAAAGAGAACTATACATTCTTAAAATAGATACCATACATTTATAAAATGGAAACCATACATTGTTAAAATTAAACATACCTACATGATCTAAAACATAACCAGCAATGTTATCCACAAGATAGCCTTGTCTATCCTTAAGTGTGCTCATTAATGCTTTCCCCATAGTAGTTTTTTGAAGTTCTTGAAGTAGAACTGACAGGATTTAATTGAGAAATGTTTTGAGGTACATTTCGCTTGCTTGTTACTTCTACCTACTTGAATATAATTGTCATTTATTTCCTTACCTTCAAAGATATCTATTCTATTATTAAACTTATTGTCCAGAGCACTTTAACCACATACTTCACAAAAACAAAATAATTTGTAAAATTGCAAAAACTGATCGAATTTCACATGCAGACTGACGCCAAACGTATACAGGTGGTAACCGTTACTGAATAATAGGGAAGGGTGGGGTGAGAATTCTTTGTTTCAATTGCCACATAATTTTGAGGCTAATGTGATTTCTTAAGGGTGAAGAAATATGTGATTTGTAGCAAATAAGTTTTTTTTCTCGTAACAATAAATGTACAATTATACTGAAATACTTATTTTTTGGTATAAAGTAGATCTTATTTGGGGCTAATAATCTATAGGCTTATTTAAAAAATGTAAATTTCTGTCAAAACTTTCAAATGATTTACTATGAATATTTAATTTGTTGTTTTAAAGAGATGGAATATTATTGAAGATGTTAGGTTTTTTTTCTGGGTAATGAAAACAATTTTTACCCAAATAGCATTGTTATATTTTATAACAAAATATCATATTGTGCTTCGTAGACTTTCGTAGTTTTCGAAGAACAATTGTATGAAGGTGTGCATAAAGGAGAACAAATTTTTTTACATCAAAGAAATTTCACTCGAATAAATCATTTTCTTATATCAAAATTTACCAATATTTTCACGTTAATATAGCTTCTTAATAATAAATAAGCAATGTTAGTTTCAAACAAAGGGGGGTCAAACAAATCAATTCATTTGTCTATAAATAAGTCTTTTCTCGGTGAAGGATGGTTTGATACAGGGGAGCATCAGAGGAAAATTGAAAGGAGTAAACGGCGTCACATGATGTTAAAATAACTGATTTTAACACTACAGTTTATGAGTCTCAAAAGAGAGAATAA
The DNA here is from genome assembly GCA_910591675.1 of Galerucella calmariensis. Classification (NCBI taxonomy): domain Eukaryota; kingdom Metazoa; phylum Arthropoda; class Insecta; order Coleoptera; family Chrysomelidae; genus Galerucella; species Galerucella calmariensis. The sequence goes on along the minus strand of CAJUYG010000026.1, from coordinate 337,972 downwards.
CGAAATTTTGTCGCCTGAATGGGCTCGTGAGAAAGCTCAAAACATCGAAGGAAGAAGAAGGTAGATTCTGGATAGACAAGGGTCACTTACTTAAGTAAATTCCTGTAGATATACCTAAATACCTCCAGGAAAAAGGTCTAAAGAAGCTACTAGTCTCTGAGACGCTCGTCAGGAACTAAGTAAAAGTGAGAGGCACGAAATATCTTTCAGGTTATGTGAATGTCATCCAAATATACAAAGTATACATACATAATAGCTGGAATATAATATATCCGTGTCAAGTGGATTTAGTACTTTCTAAAGAATATACAACCAAATATCAATTGATGAACATTGTAAATTCCATATTGCAATATTATTGCGTGGAATAATCGAATGCTAATTTCCTTGCCAATAATAGCCGTCCGATATTTTCAACAATTTAACCACATTTTAAGCATTCTTCGAAATAACCGTCGATGTAATAACGCAACAACGGCCTTTAATGAGTTCAAATATTAACAAACTTTTCGAACGTAACACTTTGGCGGCATTATAATCGGGCTACTATTTCAAAAGGATGATTTTGATTAAATTCCATAGCTGCATTTGAATTTGAATACATTCGTAATTATTAATGAATAGATTGTTAGTGTCAGTCGAAATTACCGCATCGATTATTCAAAATATAGTTCAAATTCGAATCTCATTATCTGATAAATTGAATGATTTCAATTCAAATTGCTATCAACTTACGTCTGATGCAAGTGTGTTATCTATTTAATTAGATGAGATGCCGCAATTAGCGTTTATTGAAGGCACGATTCAGTAAATTCTACAGGAACACCGTGAACGGATTTCAAAAGACTTTGAACCGAATCGTGCATTAACGAGTGTTTATAAAAACACACCATCCTCGCTAAAATAGAAATTACTATAACAACCACTGAGATAGGGAGATGTTTAATATCATCTACCCGCTCTGGCTTTTCCTTGTATAATCTCAGGGAAAAAACTTTGTGAAGAGGTAGAGCAGACTGTTGAATGTGCTGGTTCCCAAGATCCTCTAGGTCAAATAACTTGTTGGGGACGGATGATTGGAGAAGTATACAAAACGGAGAGGAAACTCCCGAAGTAAATTTTCCAGAATGTACAGTAATTGATGGATCACCAGATGCATAACAACACATATTCTCGAAGCCTCCGAATCAGAGTAACTACGAGTATTGGAGAGCATTTAGAGCAGAGGTGAAACAAAATAAGACAGACTCGTTTGAAATGTTTAAATCACGAGATATATCCGATTATGTATACAGTGCTTTTCAGATAAAAGTATCCACCTTTAATAACTTTTGTAATACTGGTATTTAGAAAAAATCCAAAAACACGTCAATTTATGTTGGAAGGGGCGAACATTATGGCTTATTCAAACTTACTGGAAAAGCCACCCCCTCAACCCTAGCAACATCCCCTTTATTTTTTTAAATTACTTTTCATATTTTTTATGTAAAATTTGGATACTCCTCTTTGAGCTGATTTCAAAAATGTATAATACTTGTAGGTTAAAGTGGTTAGTTTATGAGATAAACAATTTTTCTTTTAAGAGAACAAATTTTACTTATTATTTACCCTCACCTTATTTGCCTGTACTAAAATGGGTTGTACAACAGTTCAAACTCTTTAATCTTTTCAACTGTGCTATTTATTATGAAGTTACAATAAGTGTTCAAAATGAGTACCATTCACTTCCATACAATGGTATAATCTATTTTGAAATGCCTCTCTGTTATTGCTTAATACGGCTGGATTTAATTGTCGACATTCATTTTCTATCCTCTCTCGTAAATCATCCAGAGATTCTGGTTGGGTAGCATAAACTTTTGTTTTTAAATACCCCCATAAAAAGAAGTCTAGGAGTGTTAAATCCGGTGACCTAGGTGGCCACTCCATCATCTGCCCCCTTCTACCTATCCAACGAGCGGGGAATGTTTCGTTTAAAAATTGTCGGACAGGCATAGCATAGTGTGGGGGAGCTCCGTCTTGTTGAAATACCAGTAAATCTTCGGAAAGGTTATCATCATTTTCTATTATTGTTGTAATACGTGGGTCAACCCCTTCCCTGAGTAACTCAAGATATGATTCACCATTTAAATTTCCGTTGATGAAGAAAGGTCCGACAATGTGGTCACCTAGGATACCACACCAAACGTTTATTTTTTGGGGATGTTGTGTATGGAATTCACGCATAATATGTGGATCACTTTCAGCCCAATATCTACAATTATGCCTACTTACTAAGCCATTTAATGAAAATGAGCATTCATCAGAAAAGCAAATATTGTTTAACAATTGTGGATTGTTATTGATAATTTGCGTCATTGATTCGCAAAACTCTAGACGACGATCAAAATCATCTTCATTCAACTCGTGCACCAACTTAACTTTGTATGGGTGGTACTTGAATTTATGTAGAACTCGGAAAACTGTAGAAGATGAAACACCGATCGCTCTACTTATTGTTGACAACGATTGGGGTTGTTGAGCCTCTAAGCTGACTTGCCCTAAAATTGCCACTTGGATTGCTTCGTTAATTACGAGTCCCTCTCGCTTATGCACTTTATTGCAAACAGACCCTGTTGTGGTAAATTTCTCCATCAGTTGAATTACATACTTATGAGTTGCATGTCTTCCATCATGTAATTCGTTAAATATTCTAGCAGCAGCTCTTGCACAATTATTATTTTGGTAGTATAAACCTACAATTTCAATTCTTTCTTGCAAAGAGTAAACCATTTCAGAGAAACAAAATAAATAATGTATCAAATTACACTATCAATAGATTTTTTAAGTAGAATAAATAGCACAGTTAAAAAGATTAAAGAGTTTGAACTGTTGTACAACCCATTTTAGTACAGGCAAATAAGGTGAAAGTAAAAAATAAGTAAAATTTGTGCTCTTAAAAGAAAAATTGTTTATCTCATAAACTAACCACTTTAACCTACAAGTATTATACTTTTTTGAAATCAGCTCAAAAAGGAGTATCCAAATTTTACATAAAAAATATGAAAAGTAACTAAAAAAATAAAGGGGATGCTGCTAGGGGTGAGGGGGTGGCTTTTCCAGTAAGTTTAAATAAGCCATAATGCTTGCCCCTCCCAACATAAATTGACGTGTTTTTGGATTTTTTCTAAATACCAGTATTACAAAAGTTATTAAAGGTGGATACTTTTATCTGAAAAGCACTGTATATGCAAAGTGAAGAACGACAGCGAATGTACACTATCGACCAATCTTTATTTTTAACACTAGTAACACCTGCAGAAGTAGGTGCACTGTGCTTATCTTTGGAGGATAATAAAGCTCCAGGTCCTGACAATATAAAAAACGAGCATGTTAAATAGACAGCAAAGTGTATCTCTGCGCCTTTGTGTAAAATATTTAATATGTGTCTTCAGACGGGTAAAATACCTCAACACTTTAAAAATGCGTTAATTAAACCAGTATATAAAGGTGGGAAAAAAACTGAAATGGCGAACTATAGACCTATATCGCTAGCCTCAGTTTTGGCAAAACTTCTTAAGAAGTTAATTAAAATACGGCATGTTTCATTTTTAGATAAATTCAATGTCTGAGTCGCAATTTGGATTTCGCGAAAACCATAGCACCCAAGATGCCATTGCGAAATTGGTATCGCGTATTTATAACGCAGTTGATACTAGCAAATGCTGTTTAGCGAAGGTTCAGCAAACGCTTTTGACACAATAAGTCATGATCTTTTGCTGGAAAAACTTGAACATTTGGGAATCAGATGTTCTGGATTTGTTCAAAAATTTGATTCATAATAGAAAACAGCGTGTTATACTGGATGGCGTCATAAGCTCAGAAGAGACGGTTACATGTGGAGTCCCACAGGATACCGTTCTTGGTCCAATTTTATTTTTAATTTATATTGACAGTACCATACCATTCTATAAAAATTGAAAATAAAAATCTATAGCTGGTTTCATCAGTGAAGTACTTGGGTATATTTTTGGATTCTCATTTGAAATGGGATGTTCATATTGATAATTTGAAAAATAAAATTAGAACTTCATTCTACAAGTTTCACTTGTGTCGTCAAATCCTATCGTTGAACAAACTAAAATCAGTGTACTACGCATTGATTGAATCTTTGCTAATTTATGGTATAATAGGTTGGGGAGGTATTAGGAGTACTAAAATGCAACCTGTAGAGGTAGCTCAAAAAAAATCCTAAAAATTATGTACTTTAAAAAAAGAACTTACTCTACTGAACGTTTATATAATGACCTTAAAATAATGGATATTAGGCAGCTCTATACAAAATCAATTACAGTTTATTTATTTGAAAACAAACACTACTTTCAAAATATATCACATCCCTACCAAACAAGGGCGATCTCATCGAATAGTTTGTCAATTCCTAGACCTCAGAAAGCAGTTGGAAAAAGAAGCTTCACTTACCTTGCACCTCACATATATAAAAAATTCCTGACAATATTCGACGTATAAGAAATAGCAATAGGTTGATAAAGAAATAAATAGATGGATACTAGATTGTGGTCGAAGCTTCTTTCATGGAATAATTGATCCTGATCCTGTATTTTAATCTTTTTCCTAAAGTATGCGTTCAATGTTATATGCTAAAATTAGTTACTAACTATGTTATATTTATAATTGTTTTTTTTTCGTTATTTTTCGAAATTATTGAAAAAGCAAAGAAAGCAACTGTAAATCTGTTGCCAAAAAAGTCTAAAGAAGCTTACGACATGGCTATTGAATAAGTTGAACAAAAAATTATTTCTCTTTATGCCCGCGCGTGCTATAAAGTGAACTTCTATGTAAATGTATGTAAATTTGGAAAAGTGCTCATCTTTTAATATTCATAAATTGAAAAAATTATGTTTATAGAAAAAATCCAAGAAAACAAGCACATTAAAGAATTAACGTTTAATCATATTGTTAATATTGTTTATAATAAAAAGTCCCTCTTCTAATCATTATCACTACATACCTAGCAATTTAGCTTTTCCATAGTTAAACGAGGCAATATCGAATGTTTTCGACTGCATTCCTTTCACGGCCTTAGATAAACTTGCCAAAGTATATTGATACGTTGCTTCCCACCTCTTCCCTGTTTACTTACATCCCTTATAGTATGAGTAAGGATTATTAAATGTCAGTGGTGTAGTTGGGTAAGATGCAATTCACTAGTTGGAGACCAGTTTTTATTTGTATTTTTATTTATAGATCTCTTTAATTACAGTCTGTTCGAACGAAATACCTTCATAATTCTCGTTAATCGTAATTGAAAATTAATGTCTGCCAATATCAGAATTTACAGCTACATGTTTCGTGAATATGTTTTGTTCTTGTTCTGAAACTCAAATTATTGGGCCATTATTCATTTTGCGCTCGATGGCGTCTCCTTCTAATAACATCCATCAAATCTTGAAAAAGGAAGAAAACCATAAAAATCCTGGCACAGGACAAACTTACGATCGCAAAACAATCAGTAGCAGGTGGCTGTGAAATATAAAAATAGTATTTGCACGTGTGTCACCCACACACCAAAATAAAAAAAAAACCTTCGACTTTGTTCATATTTCTTTTGCTTGCACTTTGGATAGCCGGGGAATAATTATTAATGTGACAAATTAGAGAGTTGCTATGGCTGTTATTAAATTTTTGTTGCAGTCTTGAATTTCATGCGGCTATAAAAACATATGCAAAAACTCACAAGCTACACAAAATTTCATTTCGTAACGTATTGCATACAAGATTTTTTCTAATTTTGAAGAAAGTAATAAAAAAATAAAATTTAATATAATTGATAAAAATTTGGAAAACATAAATTTAGTTTGCTGCTGTTACTTCGTGTTAGTTGTAAGTTTGACATTTTGTGAAAAAGTCTAGACGGAAGGTTTTAAGCGAGATTGATATATTTTTAGTTTTATTTTAAAAAAATGAGTGATTCAAGTTCTGAAGAGTTACCAAGCGATATAGAAGAGGCAGCAGGTAATGCTCTATTATCAGTAATTCCCAAAAAGTCAAAGGCTGTTTATGATTTGGCATACAAAAAATTTATTACGTGGTATGATAAGAATAAAATTCAACATGTTAATGAGAAAGTTTTACTTGCATATTTTGAGGGTAAGAAAGATCTAAAAGTTTCCACATTATGGACACTTTACACAATGTTAAGTTCTGAACTAAATCTGGAAAGGAATATTGATATTAAAAAATATACAAATTTGGTAGCTGTATTAAAAGGCAAGCGGACGGGTACAGTACTAAAAAGTCAAAAG
>CAJUYG010000026.1:298312-331567 GCA_910591675.1 Galerucella calmariensis | reverse complement strand
TTGTCAAATTTTTAGTGGAAGCTGATGACAAAGAATACTTAATGGCTGAGGTTGCAATGATAATTGGAATGGCAGGAGCATGCAGAAAAGCAGAATTAACATTTCTTCCAGTTGAAAATGTTGTAGACGAAGGAAGCCATTTTCGTGTTGATATCCCACCTTCAAAAACAAAATTTATACGGCAGTTTGCAATTACCACTGGAGACATTGGAAATACGAATCTTGTTGAAATATTAAGAAACTATATTAAGTTCTTAAACACCACAGATTTTTTGTAAAATATGCGAATGGAAAATGTACCAGAAATTCTGTGGGAATTAACACATTTAGCTGTCTGCCAAAAGTTATTGCACAATTTCTTGGTCTTTCAAATCCTGTTCTATATACTGGCAACTGCTTCAGAAGAAGCTATGCCACATTCCTAGCAGACAGTGGCGCTGATATTTTAAAATTAAAGAGGCATGGAGGTTGGAAATCTACCTCTGTTGCGGAGGGATATGTTGAAAATTACATGAATAATAAAAAACTTATAGCGCAAGAAATATTTGGTGAAACATCTAATGCAATGTGCGCCGCTTCCCAAATAACAGCAAGTTCGAGCAATGAAAAAAATATGTCGTCGGGAATTAATTTGAATAATTGCAATAATTGTGTTATCAATATTTATAATAATTAATTAATTTATAATTTATGTTTTTAACTTGTATTATAACAGCTTAATAAATAGAATAATTCTTTTTGTCACTAATTTTGAAATACATTTTTCGTCACCAATTGCATCAATTTTCACTTTATGCAACTAGTTACAAAAAGTAAGACGTTTCATAATGTCAATCAGTTTTAAAAAGTGTCACTTTATATGTCAAACTTAGAAAAAATATTTTTCAAAGGCAGTGACCGTTCAACTAATAAGCAACAATTACTTCCCAGGCTATGGGCCCCGACAGATATATGGTATTATTTTGTGAAAATAATTGTACATTTTCAATATATCACTCCCAGAAGATTTAATACATTCCTTTAGATCAGTGTCTCCTTCTCATTGTTTCAATAAGCTGCTAGAGCTGATACTTATGTATCTAATTTAAAATGTATTCATCAAAAATAACGCTTTGCACTCGCAATTGTCGACCCAAGTCATTTCATATTAAATTAAAAGATGGAACTGCCGGTACGTTTTGTTTAGAAAATTCTCTCAGTGTCATGTTAGTGCTTGTTTCGTTCCGAAATTAGATTATACGTTACTTTTTGTCGTGTTACCGGAGTGATGACTCTCCAAGTCACGTAAATTGAATTTCGCGATGCAATTAAATGAACGTTTTCTCTCATTAGGAGCCTTAAGTAGACGAAGGTGAGATAAGAAATAATACAATTTATTCTTAGAGGAAAAAGGCTTGTAACGAATTTTTTATTCTTTTCTACAATTAATGAATAATAAGAAGAATATTCATACCAAGACCTTAAAAACTGATTGAAAAAGTGAGTATCATCAGCAATCTCATTCCAGACAATTCCTGTCTTGCCAGAGCTTCTTAGATTCTTCTCAGTTCCATACGGCTTAGACCCAAGCTGTAGACTTTAGAACCAACGTGGCTATCACACGTGATAAATATTCTGAATTTTGGTTGAGTTGAAGTTTCTTTTAAAAAACTCTTGAGCTAATAAGTCAGCTGGTGTGCTCCTTGAGTCTGTTGATATCCCATTATTAGACCCAAGCTTGAAATCCTGTTAGTGTCTTTATTGATTAATTTATTAATGCAGCAGAATTTTCGTGGAAGTACACTCAAAGCACAGTATCTGAAACTACAGTAGCAGTCTTTGATCAGCACCATTTCCTGAAGTATTGATACGTTGATTCATACCTCTTCCTCAATTTTTCTGGCATCAACAACATACTTCACGGTATGTGAGTATATTCACTACTTTGTTACTTACTTACATCCCTCATAGTATATCATAGTAAAGTATGAATTTCATAGTTGGTAAGTTCAAACTTTAAGCGATGCCAGATAGTGTTGAAATGTTCCATATAATGACTGATATAGTACACGTGAATGTATACACTGTCATGATTCACAATATACAATTAAGTTAGATACATAATTACAGAGACGTAATCTGAGATATCCGTCACGAGTATAATAACATTCACTTTGCTGCTTCGCATTCACTATTCATACGTTCGTATGAAGATGGATACAAATTATCTTTATTAATCCCTTCATATTATTCATGGGAGCTGAATTGTGGAACTAACGAAATGCAACCAGTTTGTTTGAAGCTGGTTATTTTGAAAATTTCATTGTAGGTGAATGCATACATTCGAATGATACGAATTATTCAATTGGGTGAAACTATAATGTAGGGTGATTGTTTATTTAACGTTTCTGATTAACTGGTGGACAGATCGGCTTAAAAATTTGATGGTGTACATCCGATGTTCAAACCCAATATTTGCACCTTTGCGGGGTTCTTGCTGTTACTACAGTGAATAGAGAGCAATGAAATATAGTATCTCTCACCCAAACTTCTAACTCCATTTTCCTTTTTCCTGGAGCTACTGTCTAATCTTAGTTTCCTTATATAGGGTTTGGAGTATTAAATGGAACTGGGTAGTAGTGGCAAAAGTGGTCTTGGTCTTGCCTTCAAGCAAGACCTAGACTAGGAAAGTGCTCTGATTATCACTAAAACTGGTATATCATCATCGAAAGCTTAATGAACTGGTGGAGAACAGCATAGCTGCCTCAATAAGTGTAACAGTACAGAGGAGTAAAGTTAAAATGAAATAGCAAAGACAAGTGTTAAAACACTGTTTTGGGAACTTGGACCTTATACAAAAAATGGGAATGGTTATTTTCCTAACAAGTGCGGAAAGTGATACTGTCCCGCACGCGACTGCAGTTAACCCGAAAGACACGGAGCGGAGTTCGGGCAAGCGGGTCGCGTAAGCAAGGTGACAAACACGTATTGAGCCTGTAGGAGAGCCATTGTCAGAGGTGAGGACTGACCCCCAAAACGATCATATAGTTTTATAGATTGATCATGCTGCCTATGCTCACATATGCGGCTCTGGTCTAGTGGCCGAGGGTAACCTTGGTCACAGCTAGATCGCAACTGTCACGCCTTCAAAGGGTGGTCAGTCTGGGGGCAACTGGCTGCATGAGGACTACACCGTCTACACCAACTGCTGCGATCCTTGGTCTTCGGCCTCTTCACCATGTGATCGAGGCTGAGGCGGGGAGTGCTTTCCTGCGCATGAAGCGTCTGGGATACGTGCGAAGAGGGGAAGAGTGCAGACACGTTAAGAAGCTCCGGCTCCTGGAAGATATTACAGTTCTGGCTCGAGCGTCTGACGAATGCTTGCGCAGGAACTACTTCGCAACCCCATACTGGGCTATGATCCGGGACAGAGAATCCTGGGATAAAGAGACGAATACACAGCCTCATGGGACTGTCTGGTTCACAGATGGCTCACGCTCTGGTGACAGATAAAAGTGACGGCAACGGTTTTAAAATCTTTTGTAGATGAAAGAATTTTATTTGATATATTTTTCTTATATCAAACCCGGGTGGTTTGATAGTTGTTTTGTGACACTACTTTAAAGAATGTACAGGGCTATATCAAATTATCTTCATTATTTTATATTTTCAAAAAATTAAAAATGCAACAAAAAGCTAGAAAAGATGAAGATTTTATTCGATGGACTATTTCGTAAATATTCATTTACCTGTTGTAACAATAGTTATAGCCTCCGAAGTAAAAAACTATCTTATAAGGTCAAAATTTGCATAATTTTACTTTCCCGCACTTTCAAAACTAAAATGCGTGCGGGAAAGTGGGTTAAAACGCAAGGTTTTAGAAAAATAGTATTTTGTTGGTAACAGAGTCCGAAAGTATCAGTTATTTATTTTATCAGTCCTAGAGAAACATGGGAAGACACTGAGTAATATTGTTAGAAAAACAATGTGACAACGTCCATTTTGATTTGCTTTGTTAACGAAGCTGCACAATTTAACAGAGATTAATTAACTGGATAACAGCAAACATAAGGTACGTGTTCGTTAATATGCAACGTATTGGTAGTAAACTTAGCAGTAAACAAGTGAGAGCAACAAGTTTAATCTGATGGTATCAATATCAGACGTACTCACAAATATTGATTGTGGGGTTTCCATATTTCATTTACATTCATTCTTTCAGTCAATTGTTCCAATTATTAATCATTCCGTTGACTTACATCGTTTTATGTCAGTGAAAAGCTGGGTTAACTCTTGAATTATTGGAAGGAAAAATTTAAACATATTTCAGCGTATTCCAATCCTGTTTTTTATCAAATTCAATATGTTGTGCCCACTGCAATTCCAAATCCTCATTGTCTAGTTTCCTCAACCTCATTTGTATGGAACATTCAACACAATGTATGTTGACGATTTCTTTTGTTTCATATCTCTTCTTCAATTAGTAATTTATCCTTAATATAAGAATTACAGGAACAATATTTCCCGGATTATAAACTTCTCCAATGGTAAATGGAAGCAAAAAAAATATACCAGGATAATTCTAAAGCCACCAAGTACTTTTTTTAAAACACACACACTCTTCTTTTATTTATTTTATGGATTTCAACACACGCCCATCTCGTTAATTGGAGTGCAAACGAATATAGAAATTGTTGAAAAGATTACTTGCTGTAAATACAGATTTTTCATTCTAATGAGAGGTAAGAGCACAAGGATAAATGAGAATGTTTGCAGTCTAATACAAAAGGAGAGTCCTGAGTTTTTAAATCCTCTCCTTTTATATTGGAAATTTTTTATTCTTTTTAAATTGATATCCCGGAATTTGTAGTTTTTCACAAATAATGAGGTGTTATTTACCATACTACCTATGTCTCAAAACCGTGGGAATCAGGTTTGGTGTGCTATACCGGAGGCATTTTCTTAGGTCGGGTCGTAATGATTACATTATGTTCCAATCTGATCCATCCTTGTGCCAATATGCCAGAATTTATTGGTCAAAGGTCCAGGATATTTTTCCTTCTGTACCCAGAAATAAAAATTCTTCAAAAAGGAACGCCCCATAGAAGAGTAGTAATTCTTCTGTCTAACTTGTAAGCGGGCGGACGAACTGTTCCATAACTCGGCCAAAAATTTCCCGATGATTAAAAGTTCATCGGAATGGGAAGACTCGTAGCTATCATTCCATGTGACTTGCAGCTCATTCGTACTTGACAAAAATATTTAAAAAAGCGGACAAAGTTTTTTTTCTCCGCAAATATTAATTTTGCTGACACATATCAATCAGCAAAGTATTAGTTTTCCTGCCTAGGCAGCAAAGTGATTATACTCAATTGGAATAAAACATTTGACGTAAACATTTATTAGCAATTATTACATAACACTTTTAACAAGAATTTAAAAACATATGTAATGTTGTTATTAACATTGATGGTAAAATTACTACAATTTTGAACGAATAGGCCACCTTTTCTTTCCACATATAATTTGCTAATACAATATCCTCCTATATCATTAGATAGATAGATAGATAGTTTATTCAGCAATAATTCTATTACAAACAAAATATTTTCGAAAAAAATGACATATTAAATAATTCTACACTATGTACGATTACATGTCAAATAATTGAATATAATATAATTAGTTATGAAATCAAACAATTTTATTTTGTTAAATCTACATTGTATTTAAACATAAAGTGACGTTACGCTACGCTCGGCTATGAATTCAGCCTCGGCAGTCAATCTACTACTTTGCTGCCTAGTTAAACAAATAACTATTTCCACAAGAATTTGAGACTATTTCATTGATTTGTTCATATTTTTTAAAAAATAGTCTGTTTTCCCAATTTTTTTTCATAATGGAACCTTGGGAGATCTTGGATGGATTTTTTTATCTTTCTTGCGTTTTGATAAAAAATTGATTTGTTTATTTACATTTTTCAGCAGTTTTCGGAGTTTTGTACAATCTGTGGAACAGGCGTGATTAAAAAACATCATCCTTTATATTGCTTTTCAATGCACATCATTTTAAATCTTAGAGTGTCTAGTTTTTGAATGTATTTTTTGATTTTTGATAAAATCCAATCATTTTCCAGAAATCAGGGAAATTGATCACACCGATAAAAACCGGACTTTTTTTTAAATAAATGAATAATCAAATCATATAAGACCTCCTAAGGTTCCATTATGAAAAAATTGGGATTAAAGACAATTTAAAAAAAAATATGAACAAATTAATGAAATAGTCTCAAAATCTTGTGGAAAAAAACTTTGACCGCTTTTTTTTTAAATATTTTTGTCAACTACGAACTAGCTGCAAGTCACATGGAATGATAGCTACGGGTCTTCCCATTGCAATGAACTTTGAATCATCGGAAAATGTCAATTTTTTGTTATGGAACAATCCGTCCGCCAGCTATCAAGCAGAATTCCTACAGGCAGAGCAGCAGCTGAAATGAGGACACTTTTAGGTCTCATTATCTCGATAACTATCGAATTTTCGAGAAAAATGATAGGGACTATTTTTGTAGATAATAAAATTATAATTATTTTTTATCTGGAGAAAAATTTTCCAATTCGCATATTTAGCCAGATATTAGCGAGAAGCCTGTGTTCCAGGGTTTGGGGGGCCATTTTCCCTCCCTTCCGTAAACTCAATCGCGTTAAGATTTTTCTCACCTGCCGGACCTACAAATTGAGCCCAAAGTGAAGTCTTCAGCGACTTTTCAAGAGCTATTGATAGTTTCAGGTGTTCAGATACTGGACTATCCTGGTTTTCAAAACTAGAGATTTAAGTGAACATTTACAATATGAAGTAGTGGGATAGGTACCAAAAAGTTTCACTTCAAAAAATTCTGAAAGGGCTCAAAGTCAACCTAATATTTGCGTAACTGAATGGAGTTTGTCAGCAATTGGTATCACTGTTTTCTTATAGATATAAAAGACTTGTTTTATTACAAAATTTTCAAAGAAATTCTCATAAGATGTGATAATGATATTATAATCTACTTACAAAACACAAATTTAATTTTTTTTACACCGACGCGTCGTTTATTAAGCAATTACCGAAGTCTAAAGTAGAAATCTCATTTTGAGCTTTCCAACCCTCATCTTCTCGCAAAATAAAAAAATTTCATCTTTTTCCCAAGCTTTAAAGCTCCTTATATTCTCTAATTATACAAAAGACAGGAGAGAGCAAAAAAACCCTTTACCAAAAATTTTAATTTGATCTTTGGAGAAAATTTCTGTTGTGAGACAAGCATCTGTTTTGCGCTCAGACGGATAGATACAAAGAGCACCCGTTTGCGTTGCTTTAAATTGGGATTTTTTGCGATGAATCAATTGAAACTGTCCAAGTAATTGCCATTGAAAGAAACATTTCTACTTATTTATTTTCCCGTTTTTGTTTGGAACAAGAAAAATAGCTTTGCCGATACTAGCTTGATCGTTATTCTATTTTCGTTTTAATGAAAAAAATAAAATAGAGCAAAAATCAAAAGCAATTTCAACGGGACCAAAATTACTTTTTTTTTATTCCACGATCTGATTAAATGAATAGCAGACTGCTGTAAGTACAACCGACTTAACAGCGCCATCTTTAAAGAGCGCTAGCTTCCTTAGGAGGGAACTAGCCACTCCACATAACTCTGAGGTTATGAAAAAACACGTCAAAATTCAATTTTTGTTGAAAATATTTTGCTTAGGCTTGGCCTATTCGTATCATTCACGTTCTTAAAAGTTGTATCCTGTTGCTGTTGGTTCTTTGTGACGTTTTGTACCTACACCGCCGTGTTAAGAAATATAACAAACAACCGAAAATACGAGGAAATACGTTTTTTTTTCTTTTTTTTTCGGGCCGAGATGGGAAACTCATGTTCGACTGGGTCCTTAACCAGTACCTAGACCAAACCCAGTTCAATCTTGCCGTTACTCCCGCCCTGGAATCACTACCCTAGCATACTTCAAGACGGGCGGCGGTCCCTCACAAACTCTCCGCCATCTTCTCTCTTCTATCACTCCTACCTCTCACATGCCATGTCCAGTCCTTCTCTTTCCCTAATCATGCTCTCTACTGCGCCACTTATCTCCATCCATTCCTCCTCGCCCCTCAACATAATCTCCACCATATTTTCCTAATACACCGCCTCTCCCAGTTTATTTTCCAACTTGTTTAAAACTTCCTCGCTCTTCCAACATCTAAACACATGTCCACATCATCCTCCACTTCACATCTCTCGCACACCAGCTTCTCTTTTCCCAATCTTGTGGAAGTCACCCACTCTCGACCCATGCCCTGTGAGCACCTGCGTCAAGAAGTAGTTCACCCCCCCAAATTTCCGGTCCACCCAATTTCTTCTGCTCCCAATCGCTCCCTTTAGCTTTGTCACCCCACACTTCCGCGCCATAGAGCATAATCTGCTCTACCGTCCTACCAATTATCCTCCTCTTCCACTCTCCTGGTCCTTTCACATTACCCATTATTCTTCCCAGCCATGCTGCCCTTACTTTTGCCTTCTGTGCATCCTTCAACATATGGGTTTTGAATGATAATTGGCTTTCCAACCACACCCACCCACACTATCCAACCACACCGCTTCCTTCATCCGAATTTTCTTGGAAAAACGTGGAAGCACTCGAGGCAACAAGGGAATTTATTGTGTGTGTGTGTTTGGGAGCCGTTCTGATGCCGGGAGCACTGCAGCCTGTTGGCTTATTGTACTCTACTCCCACATTTATTCCACCCATCCAGTTATCCCCGTACCTTCAAGTAGACGATATAGGTCCATTGAATGTGTGCCATATACTTCGGATGGCACATTGGCTTCTCCGAAGATTGTTTGTGTCCTCGAGTCCAGTGCCGCACAGTCAGATGAGATATGGGTTACGGTCTCGATCTCCATGCCACAAAGTCTGCAGCTGAGGTCCCCGTTATATAACCCTATTTTATGCAGGTGATCTTTTACAGGGGTATGACCCATTAAATAACCTGTAATAATTCTGAGCTTATTCCTACTGATATTCAGTAGTTCTTCGGCCTGTTTTACACATGTGTCACCTATGAAGGTTTTACTGTGTACCTGCTTTAGAGTGTTCCTCAACTGAAGTTTATGTTGGCTTTGTACCCATTTTTGTATTTGCCCTCGGTCTACCTTCTTTGTGGCCCCAAGAGCTGGTTCTGGTCCAACATATGCTGTTGCTGAACCTCTTCTCGCGAGTTCATCAGCTTGTTCATTTCCAGAAATACCGTTATGTCCCGGTACCCTCACTAATCTTACTTTAATGTGGTCTGCTAGATCATTCAGTTCTTTCTGGCATTCTTTTACCAGTCTGGATGTTACCTTGCTGCTGTTTAAAGCTGCAAGGGCTGCCTGGCTGTCACTTAGTATGTTTCTCCTATGAGTATCAGTACTATATTTGTTAATTATGACACATTCTAGGATAGCATGAATCTATGCCTGAAATACAGAGGTATGTTCTCCTAGTGAAAAGGAGCATCTTGTATTTCTCATTTCACTATACACACCTGCTTCTGTCCCTTCTCCAGTCTGTGACCCGTCTGTGTACCAGTTCTTTCCTCGGGGAAGCTTCAGTCTGCTTGGGTCTTGCCAGTCCTTTCTGTGAGGTATTTGTAGCTCATATTTGGGACTAGGGAGAAGTTTAGTGGCCATATAGTATGTTTTCATATCTAAAATGGCTCCACTTATGATGTCCTTAATGGATATGTGTCCTGATCGAACTATTTTGTTGCTCAAGTAATTCTGCTGCGCTTCCCCCATTATCACGAGGTGTAATGGAGGAAGGCCCAATAAGGCTTTTAGTGCTGCCGTTGGCGTGCTTCTCATGCACCCTGCAATACTGAGACAAGCAAGTCTTTGCACCTTGCCTAGTCTCATCATTGCGTTTTTTTGTGTCGTCTTTGTCCACCAGACCAAAGACGCATATGTTATGATGGGTTTAACCACTACACTGTATATCCAGTGTATCATTCGTGGACTCAACCCCCATGTTTTCCCACAAGTTCGTCTTGCTATTATTAATGTGGTTTCCGATCTTGTTGCTACTTTTTTCATTTGTTTGGTCCATATTAATCTCGAGTCAATAATCACCCCGAGATATTTAACATCCATAACCATTGGAATCTCCGTACCTTGAAGGAATAGTGGTCCCAATCTCACCAGGTCCCTTCTTTTGGTATAGGTTACTATGTTTAATTTGGTGGGACTTATAATTAAACCCACCTCTTCCGTCCAATTTGTTACTATGTTCAGAGCCTGTTGCATGCGCTCTTTGACCTTAGTATTGAATGTGCCTTGTGATATGATGACCAGATCGTCCGCATATCCTAAGATAGTATGGTGTTCCTTTTTGAGTCTTTTTATCAGTCCGTCCATTACAAGGTTCCATATTAGAGGAGACAGGACTCCTCCTTGAGGACACCCCCCACAAGGGAATAGTGGCTGTGTTGATGGTATACCTGCGTTAGCTGTCTCATGGACGCACGCGCATTACCGAAACATACTCTTCGACGTCACAATCAATAGCAATGCGTTTACTTAAGACTCAAATGGTTTAAATTTTGCGAGCTATTTTTAAAATAGGGAGGGAAGTATTGTTTATCAGCTCGAGGGTGGAAAACTCATAACGTTTTCCACTATCTGTCACTTGGTTACTTTGACGTTTCACGTGAATTTTTTAATGAAACGTCAGTGCATGTAGAAGTTCTCATTATAGTTTCCTATTTTTAGGTTTATTCAATAGGCGAAAAACAGTTTTGTGTCACACTTCAACTATCAGCTGCCCTTGTGACACTATATAATATTTATTCATGTCTCAAGTTTGTGCATTTTGTTCTTATGATTTATAGTATACTTTTGCTAATTAAAATTTCCTATTAATTCAATTCTTTACAAATATTTAAATAAAACAGAAAGAAATAAAATCAGTTAACCGAAATACTTGGAAAGTAAAACAAAACTCCTTCAGTTCTTAGTAAAAACACGCCGTAATCACACTCTCGTGTCTTCTGCTTTTCCTCTTCATAATTTCAGTAAACAATTTCTACAAGAATCAACATGGCCTAGAATAATAAGCATTTCAGCTTCAACAATGCGACCGAGTTAGCAAGTATAAATGTTTTTGTTCATTTAAGTTTCACATTTAGACTGCTAAGAAAGATGAATTGGAAGTCGGTTTTTGCTTCATTGTTATCCATTCATTGTTCGTATATATATGTGACTCGCCAGAGGCGGAGCAAACGAAAATTAAAGCTGGAAAACTTCTTTGTCTCTGTAAATGACAAATACTTTATTCGGGAGTTGATTGAGTGAGTCGAAAATGAGAGAGGACTCCAAAGTCAGGAATAATAGACAAAAAAAAATTTGTTTTTAAGTAAAACGCAAAGAATTATTTCAATATTATGTGTCCATAATGAGCTAGGGGATCAGTATTGAAGCAGCTATGCAACAGTTTACACAAAGTCATAATAACTTGTTGAGAATTGGGGAAATGACAGGAAGGGAAATCTAACAAATATTTAAACCTCTCTAGAACGGCTGTTGATTAGCCAGATCGCAGCAACCACCCAAGGTAATCTTAATTAATCATCTCCAGAAATTGTATCAGTGTAGTAGGAGTTACTACAGCTGGTTTGTTTCACACAATACACAGATATTCTTTTTCTTCAACTGGGATCATTTCAATTTATTGCAAGGACTTCAGCTGTTTCAGCTTCTTCACAGGCTCATTTGGCATTCTAAATTCTATGAAATACTTCATATTATTATGAAGTATTTCCCTTTTAACTTGATGGTGTCTCAATAACTCTATACCAGATCACCGATCGATCATTATTAATCAATCTATAATCGATTATTATTGATCGATTAACAATCGATTATCATTAAGTTGTAGTTGTAGAGTAGTAGATGAATTATTTCTTTACAAAATTCTGTCCTCGGTTTTTTTCTTCTATCTATATCTATCTATTAATTTAAAATATTTCCAGCATTTTTTTTTCAGTTTAAAACGGACGTGCGTAACTGTGAGGTATATCTCCTAATCGATTATCAACAATCGATTATTATACTATTAAATTATCAACCTTTGTGTAAAATTTAAACTAAAGACATCGATATATGCCAGCATAACAGTTTTCTCTAGCCTATGAATCGCTGCTTCGTAAACACATAACGCAGGCACATAACGCAGCATCGTAACGGTCAGATCTTTTGCGCCGAGACCCCGGTCACTTCAACCTAACGTAAAGAACGAAAGTTCTAATAAAGTTCTAAAAAAGATCAATCTTGCATAAAATTATGGAAACAATAGTAAAAAATGTATCCGAATAAATTGAAGTATATCACCAGTAATGCGAATACCAGCTTTGCATAGCATCGGTGGTTCAGTGGTAGAATGCTCGCCTGCCACGCGGGCGGCCCGGGTTCGATTCCCGGCCAAAGCATATGAATCGCTGCTTCGAAAACGAGAGAGAGAGGCTCCAAGGCACATAACGCAGCAACGTAACGTTAAAACCTAACGTAAAGAACTAAAGTTCTAAAAAAAGGTATTTGCTGAATCTGTATATTCCTATTCTTAAGATAACATCGGTAGATATTCCATAACGTTTGAGCCACCAATTTGTGTACTGGCGAACCAGTCTTTTGACATCACCGTTTTCTATTCCCAACTGCGCTACTGAACATTTAAATTTAAGACTCCAGAAAGTCTCAATAATGAAACTGTTTTTCGAATTTACATCTCTGCCAGAATAGCTATTCTAAAATAATTGCGGTTAATTTCTTTGACAATAACCACGGACTCAACTTCTAAATAATAAGGTATCTATTTAAAGCTTGTCTGGAAATTAAAGGCTGAAATTCAACTAACAAAATAGTTCTTTGTGTGAAATGGATTCGTATAATCACAATCACTCAAATCCAGATTTTACTGATAGGATAATACCTATCTACAGGACAGTAGACATATTTTTAATGAAAATTTGGCAAGGGGAATGCGTAGTTTGATGTTTGTGTCCAAAATTTCCCGGAAAGTATAAAGAATTTGTATTCAGGGGATGGGTGTGGAGGAATCTATTGTAGTCGCTAGAAAGTGTGCACTGACCAAACATTCTCCTAGCAAGTAAAAAGGACCTGGGATTTCAATTTTGTTTCTGTAGCAGTCTCGGTCTAGTCTAGATCGGATCTAAGTGCTGCCTCTATCCCCACTTGCGATGTTCATCTGCAAACAGAGGAATGGATTTCCATCTGGAATTTTCGTGTAAACTGTCTCAAACATGCGTTAAATTTGCTCATCGGCTCAGCTTCTGCTAGTTAATCCATCAACGTGCTACCAATAGACTATGAGCCCATGGGGAAAAAAGTGTCGCGATTTGAAAAAGCAGCAAACCCATTCAGAACGATAGTTTATCATGCCATCATCGGTTCCAGCACTATGGCGTACATTTTCCCTTGTGCAGAAAAGCGCAGTGGAAAACTGAACATTTCATTTTTCACCACCTGAAACCGTGATATGAAACTGTACGCCGTTTGTTACATTTGATAGTAGAATCATAGGAGATCGGTCCAGAAATTGAAATCACCTGGTGGCATGTTTGCTGCTGTTTCAAATCGCGACACTTTTTTCCCCATGGGCTCATAGTCTACAACGTTCCATCTGCATATTTCCAACAAATTCTCTAAATGGTTCCAGTTCTTAAGATGATGTTTCATTCCTCTCATTGCTAGTTCATTCATTATTTCTCTCCATCAACTTCAGTGTGTTCTAGCAATCACAGTAGTATGACTATGTTGTTCTTGTCTAGCTTATTAAGCTTTTTTTGACATTGAAATTTCAAGATACTTTTTGTAATTTTTTGATTGTTAGTTTTAATGGGATAAAACACAAATTTTCAAATATCCTTCAGGATAAGAGTAAGCAGGTAATTTTTAAATTTAGATTGATCGTAAATTGGATGGTTATATACATTGAATAACACGTTTCCGTACATCAACGACTAATCGTGCCACAAGGCCCACCCTGACCAGTGGTCAAGTGTATACGTTATGTATATGTCTTGCACGCCGTAACATGTTCACAATTAATCACACCCCAATGGGCATTATCTGAACGCGAAAGCAACGCTGTATTTTCTAGATATTACACGCGACCTTATTTTATCAGTTAACTTTGTTGATAACGAAGTAACCGAAGGGGAATGATTCAGGCTATTTGTTAGAATGAAATAAGTTGATATCGAAATTTAGTCGCTTCCAATATGTATAGCAAATTTTTGGATATAATATATACTTAGTTTACCGAGTTTTTTACGGACAAACCATTGATCGGACGAAAAAAACGCAGGAGATTCTTTTTATTGCAAAACACTTCCCCTGCACGGTGTTATTTTTTATTCTCCTCCATCTCCCTCCCAGCGTGAAATATTTAAAAATTTAGAAAAAACAAAGTTTTTTGTTTTTTTTCCAATTTGAGAAATCGATAGACTAGTAAACTTTTTTTTATATTAATCTACATACTTCAAGGTACTTAGCCGTATTGCTAATTACTTGTTATTTTGGTATAAAATGACCCATACCGACTGGCCTATTTGTTTTTTCAATTTCGACACATATTTTGGCCTTGTGTAGATACAGTTCACTCTGTACTTATAACATAATCAACCTAAATGGTTAGAATACACTTCAACTTTATTACGAAAATTTTTAATTCAATGTTTTTCACGATTGAGGAGCCCCGAGCTAAAACTCCGTAATTAATTAGTTTTCATGAAAGAGAGCCATGTCGTCGTTAAAATTTAATCAAATAAAACCTGGTTGACAAATCGACTCACCCTTTTTGACAAATCTTCCAGTCTGCCACTGCCCCATAATGTTCAAGCCAGATTAATTCCTACCAATGAAAAGTTTGTTTAGACATCATTATTTAACCCCGTGCACACGACTTCCTCACCATTTGTATTGACGACCCCAGTCGAAGGGTTGACAGGTAATCTTCATTTAAAAATTCACCGGTGACGATTTTTTTTTCGACCCTTTTTTTTGACAAAGTGATGGATTGTATTGCGTTCAGTCCATTAAAAATGTTATTGAGTCAGGTCCGTGTGTAATGTACCAACATATAGTAATTGTATTTTTTTTAAATCCAATTCCATGCTATATTTTTTGGAGGGAATTATGACATCAATGTCTAATACTGGGCATGAAATTCTGAAAAAAATTATGACTTGTTAATCCCAATTCCATGAATTATTAGACTCGACAATAAATTATCTTGAGCTGTCATTTGAAATGGTCTCAGAATGCAATACCTACTAACTAATTTTACTAACCTAGCATACTTCAAGGCGGGCGGCGGTCCCTCACACACTCTCCGTCATCCACTCCCTTCTATCACTTCCCCCTCTCACATGCCTTATCTTTCCTAATCATGCTCTCCACTAGATTCATCTGTAACACCCTCTATCCATCCTCTACATTAATCTCCCTGCGGTCTGCTTTCTCCTTCCTCCTATTTGCACAGACTCGTCCCCTCTGAGGGGTCCAGAGGGTACCTCCCATGTTTTTCCTCTCCGTTTTCATCCACTCCCTTCCTTCCCCCGGCTTGTGTCCTCTTTATCCACATACCCTACAAAGGAAGGCCTGCCGACAGTCTCTGGCAATGAGCTCCACGCTCTTACATAGCCAGCATTCCCTTATATTCACCACTCTCTTGGCATTACACACCCCGCTACCTAGTGGCCCTTCACTCCACATCCAAAGCATTTGGCCTCCTCTCTTCCAATATTTACCCTATTCCAGTCCAACTTAATCTCCCGTTTTCCTAGCAAGGCTTCCGCTTTCTCCCATTCCACCCTTACCACAACCATTTACATCCCGTTCCTCTCCCTCACCACTGTCATCATCCTTGTCCCTTCCCCAATCAATTCCTCTATTTTCTTTCTCACCACTTCATCTTCAATCCACGGGACTATCTCCAACATCTTAATGGTTTTTGTTCCCCTTCCCGCTTCCACCGCCCTAGCTCCTGTTACCCTTTCCATAACCCTCAGAATTCCTCTGACCTCAACCCCTTCCTTCGCCTCTTTTACCACCTCCCTGTTCCTTGAGACGCTAAGTCTATCCACCCACTTTCCTTCCATCTCCCTCAAACCCTTCTTAATCCTCTCTATCCCCTTCTGATTGACTTCTCCAATATCCTTCAGGATTATGCCTTATTCCTGACCTCCTTTCCCTTTTCCTTCATCTTACGGAGTGATAAGAACACTGGTATTTTTATATTTAGATTCGGATATGTTGCCTAACCCTTAACGACACCGCATAACTTTAGACAGATTAGAAAATCTGTTTTCATATTTCACTATTTTATTAGAGTTTTTTCCACTGGCAAAATACCATTGGAAAGGCATCTTTTCCACTGACAAACAAGTTTAATTATTCAAGTTTGTTGCTACCAGAATGTTGCCTTTATCTTGTGAAAAAAACAACAAAAAATATCAGTCAAGTTATTGAGTGAATATCATGATTTTTCTTTCCTGTATAAAAAGCGTTATACAATATGCAACTATAGCAAACTTACTGTTCTTAAGTTGATGTAGAAATTACTTCAAGAATGACACGAAGCATAAGGAAATCCGTGAAAACTTGGGAATATATATTTCAAAAAGAAAAGCGTAAAGGATTTCTGCGAGCAGACTGGCGTGCTTCTACCATTATTGAACTTTTTAAATCTGAAGCAGTCTGTTCCAGATCACCTCCGCTTCATTTCACATTTATTTAATAACAATAAGCTACAGTCTAGTGCGTTGTTTTATTTTTAAAACAACGTTTTTCATTGAACTTGATTTAATACTAGGGTTTTATTATTAGATGAATTAAATTGAAAACCGATACACACAGCAAGCTGAAGAGATTAGAAAAAAATGACATTCTTGATTAATTCTCTAGATTGCCAGATTTGTAGAGTGTAGCGATGTATTTATGAAAAATTGACTTGGGATTGCTGTTAATCGTAGAAATAAGGTTGTAGTTGTTGTAAAAGGAGATTACATACAAGGCAAAAATTGCTCTAATGGTGTGCAGGAATATGGCAGGAAGAAACTGGGGTTGTAACCCAAAAATCCTAAGCTGGATGTACACTGCCATAGTGAGACCAATCATCACTTTGGGAGCCATTGCGTAGAGTAGTAGAACTAGCCTATTGACGACGAGAGAAAACCTCTCCAAAATTCAAAGACAAGCCTGTATATGCATTACAGGAGCAATGAGAACATGCCCAACGGCAGCCAACCTCACCGAAAGAACAAGATACAGAGTAAGTAGAGGGAATCATAAAAAAAAACCACCTCCTCACTTCTTAGAAATCAGACAACTTGGGACATGCCAGAAGACGGTATGATGAAAAAGTTCAACTTCTCAAAGACATTCGTTACGGAATTAAGCAACAAGAAGGAATGGGATCCAAATACCATTACCATACTTGGAAAGAATGCCATTCAATGGTACACAGACGGCTCGAAAGCAATAGAAGGAACTGGGATAGGAGAGTTCGGACCAGGAACCAAACACTCTGAAAGCTTGGAAAAAACTCCAAGTATGGAGATAATCCATGCCATAAGAAAGTGTTCCCAGTTCAATATTGATAAAGGATACAGAAGGCAAAGGATTATCATAATGTCGGATAGTCAGGCAGCCATTAAAGCACTGAGCTCTTGTGTAATCAGTTCCAAAATGGTGTGGGAATGCCTGGACAAACTCGATAAACTAGACAAGAACAATATAGTCACCTAACTATGGGTTCCAGGACACACTGGTATAGAAGGAAATGAAATAGCAGATGAATTAGCAAAGAGGGGGACTGAAATACCTTTCTGGGGGCCTGAACCCTCTTGCGGAATCAGCCCCAATGTAATATTGGAAGAAATAGGTAGATCCGAGAAAAGTAGCAGAAAAAGTAGCATAATAAATCATCAAGCTACTTCTCACATATTCCGATGATCTGTCTTGATGTTATTGAATGTTTCGACAAAATTCTTCATTTTAATACTGTAGATAGAAAATGGTTCAACAGATGACCAGAATATTATTATATCATTTGCTATACGAGTTGCAATGTCAATTGTTCTTCGTAATGATAGATTGTGAATTGCTGGATCTCAGCATATGCACCACTGAAACCAACCAGCATGTAATCTTTGCAATCATGCACTGATAAATATTGACAGAACAAAGCCCACCAACACTAGTAATATCGAGCGAGACAGAGAGAGTAAGCTTCAGATTTATCATTTGAACCGGAGAATTGAAATCAACGAGCGTTATATATACAAGAACAAACAAAATTAAGTTTAAGGTTATACCGTAATAAGTGCAGTTCAGAAATTGTTGTTGATTATTCAGCTGTTTATTTTCCTCCCAATTAAAATGATATTTACATACGAACGACTTCAAAGAAAAGATTTTATACGCGAATAAATAGTTTTCAGTCTTCAGAAGTTTCCGTTTGATCATAACAAGGTTGTGAAACAAAGGTTGATATTCGCACTTTCCAACTATACAAGAACATATATACGTGTGATAACTATCACTTCCCATATTTTGTAGGAATGTAATGGATGTGTTGTCGATGAATACTTCCTTAAGGCGGCGCCAGACATGCGGCATTCAGCGAGTACCGAGCGACTGCTCGCCAAGTAGCAAGTAGTGTGGACGGGTTCATCGCTACTTGCCGATGACCAATTTTAGTCTTTGTGTAGTGCTCGCGTAGTTCCCGTTGTTTGTCGGTCTTTTGAAGCAACATCAAAGGAAACGAGTATTGGCCGTATAACGCTCTGAATCCGCATCCAACGAATGGCGAATATCTGGCTTAGGTGCTTGTCATTTAGTGATTACTCCGCGCACACCTTGCCGAATAACTCAACTACTTGCCACTCTGCGAGCAGTCGCTCGGTACTCGCCGAATGCCGCATGTCTGGCGCCGCCTTTAGATTATAAGTGTGGAAAAGGGCCTCTGAATAGGTGATGTTGCGGGTCACTTGGAGAACCATCTCAAGAGGAATGGAACAACTACTTCTAGCACTGGGACATGTTTGATTTATTTATGAAATAAACATACATACTAAACTAATACTATGCATAGCTAGGTTAATTAATTACTAGTAGGTGACTATTCAACTATATAGAATAGTCTTCTTCAAGTATTCTGTATCGACTTTTTCTCTTGATCAATACTGGAAGTATATTTATATAATCGGTCAAGTTCGAGCAAAACAGATAAACATATAATTGTTGTTGTCTTGCACCACGCTTGAACTCGACAATAACCTTCTTTATTTTTATTTATATAATAATAAAATGTTCGAACGTTTAGTTGAAATAAGATCAAGGGAATTTAATTTTTATTTTGAATATTCATATTATATTAATATATTGGGCCGAAAGGCATCACAGGAATGTGAGAAAAGGAAATAATAAATTTGGTTTTAATAGGGACAGGAAAAAACTGCTTAACAATTATTTGAAATTCGGCATTAGCTCCAATGTTTGGCATGCAACCATGTATTTCTGGCAGACTGTGAAGTGTGTTTGTTCAGTGGAATACGCAATTTTCCAAAAGTAGCAGCTTCTCTCCTGGTTAAGAACTCCAGGAAGTGGCAACCAATCAACGGGTTATTTTGCTGATGATCTAAAAATTTTGCTAGGGTTGTTAGATGATTTAAAGAAGTTATTTTGCATCATGTTTGCTGTGGTTATGAAAAGGTTGGCTTCTTTGGCACGATGGTCAGCATTTTTTTCTCAGTAATTCCAATGCAAGATGGTGGCTATACTAGGCGAACGAAATGAGACAGTTTGATTAATGTCATATAATTGGGCTATTGGATGATCAGTAAAGCAAGTGCATGGATATTGCTTTTCAACTTGTAGAACACATTCGATAATATCCTTATGTTTTGAACAATACAGGCTATAGAGTCAATCGTCTCGGCTTCAAGCACGGACGTAGACATATTGACCAAGGCTAGAGAACATTCTCTTTCTAGGTCCATTTATACTTCAGTTTAAGCTGAAGTAGGCATATAGGAAAATGTGAAGGAAATGTTGGTCATGGAAATATCAGTGGAAATAGAAATTAATTAAACAGGCAGTGTATCAAGGAAATTAATTGACAGTTTTAGATAGTGGCCCAGAAATATATGAAATGGTACAATTTTTATTTTAGCTTAACGTGCCTCGACAGCGGTATACAAAAAATAGATACAAATATTTATATATAATTATTAAAAATTTCAAACTACAGTTTAGGATATAGATCAGTAGCTTTCAAGGAACTGTAAGACTCGTGATTTCGGTAGTGCAGTGGAGCATTTCCTTGAGGTTAGGCCTTAGTTCAAATTGTTGATATGTACCAGAACATTGTTTGCAATCCGTCAGTATGTGCTTAAGGGTCACAATATCATTGCAGCTATGGCAAACAGGACGATTTCCTGAAGACATCAGATATCCGTGTGTGAGTTTGGTATGGCTGATTCGGATTCTTCTGATTATAGTAGCCTCTCTCCGGGCTAAGAAGTTAAGGGAGAGAGGAAAGTGGATGGATATCATGAAATGCTGTCGTGCTATTGCGTCACAGGTGTCGCCAAGAATCTTGTGTAACGTTTTTGAAGTGGATCTTTAGGTCGGTTGCGAGTTGGACAATGTGTGTTAAGTTGTTATTAGTGGCAGCTTCCTTCGCTTGGCGGTCCGCAGTTTCGTTACCAACAATACGATGTGAGATGGAAGCCAGTTAAGAGACTGTTATATCTTGAGCAACGAGAGTTTGATAGATGTCGTGTATGTTCTGGACAATTAGGTGGTCAGTGAATATTGACTTGATTGACTGAACAGAGGAAAGGGAGTCAGTGCATATTGCAATATTTTTGTGTGGTAGGTACAATTTAAATTGTAAAAATACACCTGGCATTTTAATCACAGTAAGAATAATTAACAATCCATTAAAATGAATGTATTGCCCCGATTATTTAATAAATTTAACTATGCAAATAACTACACGGTCATCAAATTTGTATATACCATTCGATTGGACAAACTTTAACATTGCGGTTTGTTGGTAGGTCAAAAAAGATACATCCCAACGGACGCTGAATTAAATATATCATTGTTCCACAACAGAGAAAACATACCCGGTTTTAGGTGGGTAGTCAATATTTGTGTTAGTCTCGGCACAAACAGTTTGCGGTTCTATAACGTTTTAATCGCTCAACTGATACATTAGGCACAATGCTTTTGAAAACGTTTTTTCTCAGAGTGTCTGTTGATTCTTCTGGTTCCATTACTTTTGTTGAAAAAATTGATTATTTCGAGACCTGTCTAAAAGAAAATTTTGAATCGAGTATCACTTTCAAGATATAGGGCGATTTTTCAAAATTGAAAAACTTGGGAATTTTGGGATTGTTGGCTTTTGGCATTGAACATTGTTAAATCTGGGACAAAAATGAGTTGATGTCAAATGTAATAGTGTCAATGACAATATTTTTTATAATAATAATAAAAAAGATCTACTTCAATTTCTTAAAAATAATATAACCCTCTTCTACTATTGATACACCTTTAAATAAAAAAACTGGCAGTTTTTGCAGTTCGCTTACAATGTGAAAACGTAAAAATTCCTCAGCTGTGCTTCCTTTCGACCGAGCTACCTAAAATATACGAACCTTTATCATCAATAGAGCATTTCTAATTTATTCAAGCAGCCCCAATCGACGAGGTTCAAATCAATTAGAGAACAATATGCAGCATTGTATTCCCCAACAAACAAGTCCGTTACATAAACCCGATATCAACTTTAATTCAATTCGGTCCGGAATCCTGTTATTAAATTAACACGAAATGTTGAATAGAATTCAAATTCATTGTAGAAACAAACGAAATTTCATTATTTATTGCAAATAAATAACCG
The DNA here is from genome assembly GCA_910591675.1 of Galerucella calmariensis. NCBI lineage: Eukaryota > Metazoa > Arthropoda > Insecta > Coleoptera > Chrysomelidae > Galerucella > Galerucella calmariensis. The sequence goes on along the minus strand of CAJUYG010000026.1, from coordinate 309,578 downwards.
AATCGGTTAAATATATACATTATTTCGAGAGATAGGGATGAATTTAAATTTCGAGCAGTTCACACTGAATATTAGAGTGAATAAACTGTCAACTAATTTCGACTTTATAAATTTTTTCTATGATAAATTAACTCCAATGTTGGAATGTCATATACCTGGAAATGTTATTGTCACTTTGACATCGATAAAAAAGGTGCATCCTTTTTTATCGCGATAAAAACTTCTCTTCCTCAATATCTAGTAAGCGGGCGTCACTTTAACACAATGACAATGAGTCGCAAGTTAATAAAGATAATTATTTTTGTTATTCATCCATATATTCTGTCGTTAATTTATCTTGCCAAAAAACACTCGAGCTTTTCTTTTATCGGATAAATTTCTCTTTAACTCAAAGTTTTGCCAATCACTAAATTTGCTCGAAAAACTGTCATTAGATAAAATCGCTCCACCTTCGGTGTCGCGATTTTATCATGTCAGTTTTTCTCGTTAAATTAGTGATTGGCAAAACTGTTTCGTTGCAAAGAGAAATTTATCCGATAAAAAAAAGCTCTTGTGTTCTTACTGTTGATAAATTAACTCCAATGTTAAAATGTCATATACCTCGAAATGTTTTTGTCACTTTGACATCGATAAAAAAGGTGCATCCTTTTCTCTTCCTCAATATCTAGTAAGCGGGCATCACTTTTGCACAATGACAATGAGTCGCAAGTTTGGTTACCTATAATTTCAATATTCTGTCGTTAATTTTATTCATCTTGCCAAAAAACACTGGAGCTTTCCTTTTATCGGATAAATTTCTCTTTAACTCAAAGTTTCGCCAATCACTAAATTTGCTCAAAAAACTGACATTAGATGAAATCGCTCCACCTTCGGTGTCGCGATTTTATCATGTCAGTTTTTCTCGTAAAATTAGTAATTGGCAAAACTGTTTCGTTGCAAAGAAAAATTTATCCGATAAAAAAAGCTCTTGTGTTTTTACTGTTGACAAAAGCTGTTCGTTCATCAATGTGACGGAATCTAAACTGAATTGTTCTTTATTTTTGGTCAAACGTTCCACGTTACGTGCTAGACATGGACTCGAGAGCGTTTTTGCATGTCGCCGAGGCTTTGGGGACTGATAGACAACGTTATGGCACCTCTAAAGTGTACCTCTTAGGAAGGATGATTTTTCAAAGGTGTCATTAACATCCAAACCCCCAATATGCCATACCATTATGGAGTCACTTCAGGTCTGCCATACTGGCAGAAACGTATAATTTTTCCACTGTGAACATGGATCAAGGTCCTCTGGATGCTGTTTCGTGATCTTTATTATCAATGAACTGTGGAACAGAGATTTCAAAACTCTAGCCATCCATAGAGGTAATACAAATAGAGGCAAAAAACCATAGGCCACTGTGTAAGTGGGAATGTCCGTCTGAACTCCGGTGAGAAGGAAAGAGACAGACTATCAGAGGTTCCTCTGCCTTTATCTGTGTATACAGCATCTGCGCTATTAGATAAAGACATCCTAAGCCTCCGACTTCCTATCTCTCTCTTAGATGCTGGTTGATTCCAAGCTGGCTTGTTGCCTCTAAATGTAGTATCTCTATGCATACATCTGGGGCGTCGCCAAGTGGCCACCATAATGGGGCAAACATGTCATTTGTAGCAATGATCATGTGTAATATGTACCAGTATGACGTTTTGGTTTCAAGATGATCTGTTGCATAACCTTAGCGGTGATTATACCGTCATACTGATAGCGTGTCGCTAAAGGGGTGCCATACCGCTTTTCTATCATTTTTCACTCTACTTTAAAAAGAAAACTGTATCCTGTATCATTGATAAGTAACACAGTGTGCCTCTGGGGGTAATAAACGATTTCACACGTGGAAATATAGGCAGACTTTATGTCCACTTCACTTTTTAATGGACATGCAACTACCTTGCTCCATAATTTTAATAAAAATTCAAAACTACCAATGTGGTTACTGCAAACAAATTGCATTCTACCAATTCAATTATATTTTTAATACACATGTCTAGCAATCGATTCCGTAAAAGCTTTTCCCCATTTTCCCAAACAGATTTGAAACAATTTTCCCGACATGTATTTTTACTCACCGCAAAATTTCGACGTGATACTGACGAGACTAGCAAATTTTATGAAAAACAAGATGGGTGAAGTACTTGAAAGCGTATTCAAAATAGTCGTCTAACAGATAACAGAGATACAGGGTGATCATTTGAATTCCGACACATTTTATGAGCCCATAACTTGGAAACCGATTAAGATATCGAGAGGCAGTTTTTACTGAGCGGCTTCAGGAGTTGAGAATTTTTTTTTCACGCTGTTGCCAATTTTGTATTTTTTCCCTAGACTCCAGAAAAAAACTTGGGTTTTTTGGAGATCAATAACTTAGACATTTTAAATGGAACACCCTGTATGTTTTTGTATCGTCGGGCAGGCTGAAGCTTCTGCTTTTCAAAAATATATGGTTTATAGCAATTCAAGACGTTCTTAACGTCAAGAAAACATTGTTGTATTCTGTGTAAAATAGTAGTTTACCTAACTAGTGCGGAAAGTGATACTTTTCCGCACGCTATTGCAGATGGCCGAACGACGCTTTAGCGGAGTTCGGCCAGCAATCGCGTGCGGAAAAGTCACTTTACGCACGTGTTAGGTACACTATTTTTTCTACTAGCATGCGGAAAGAACCCAAAAGTAATCATAAATCAACATTTCTCATTATATACATATCAACAAATTAATTATTATTATTTGACATTCATTTGATGAGGCTTATACCAGGGCCATCAAAAAATTATTGAAAAATAAGTTTTTTTTTATTAAATATTATAGCAGCATTATAATAAATTTATTAATTTTTCAGTCATTTGGTAAACTTGGATATACAAAATACATATTTTGAATATTCAAATGTCAGTATATTCATCAAATGTCAATAAATTTACTTTCCGCACTAGTGCGGAAAAGTGACTCTTTCCGCACGCTTTTTAGTGCGGAAAAGATTCACTTTCCGCACGTTAGTAGAAAAAAATTTTATTTAAAATTGCAAAGCGCTTTCGGCAATTAAGCCATCTTCAGTGCTATACCTGCAAGTAAATAATAATAGTTGGAGAATTTTAAAAAAGAAATTAGTAAAGAATTACTTACTAGTTAGATATGATACAAGAAACCTAATTAAATGTCGACAACACATTAACGTCACAATAATAAAATTACATTAAATTTAAAATTTAAAATAATCCCCTGATTGGGGCTAAACTGTCTTCATATTTTGAACATTTTTAATTTTAATTATAATCTTCAGCTACTACACGAACACGTGTTAGTAGACCGGAAATTGAAGTGATACTACTTCAATTTAAAACTAACAAATGACAATTCAAGTGGACACAGAACTTAAGCTATCCAACATGAGCATACAAATAAAATTATTGTAAATCAAGTGATCTGGTAATGTCCCAAAAACAAATATTTCAATTTGTCGTTGTCATTTTTGTTATTAAAAGAAGAATGTAAGAAGTTTTTAACACCAGTATGTATTTTTCACAAATAAAAATGCATTTTTACATCGCTTGGAAATAATTCTGGAAGCAGCTATTTCATTCGCTTGCTGCTACTTTCAAAATAGAGTATATAAAAGTCAAGTTTCCTGAATATCCAATTTCCCATTTTTTTTTCCACAAACACACATAAACTATGTCATTGACCTCTACGCTGCATGTTATAATTTGTGCATTATAACATTAATCTGCCCATCGTAGGTCATGAGTAATTGAGCGTCATCCAACATGCAATTTAACTTTTACAGCCTATATTAGTTGTATAATCATACATCTATTATGTACCTCATCAAAGATTTATTAAGCTTCCAGGAGAGTAAGAATACCTGTAAACATGTTATTTCATAATTTCCAGGTCATCGATTCCCGACTCCGTTCACCTTAAATAACTTTAGTCTTTAATATTTAATCGGTTCGCCTCGATATTAGTCACATAGTTCATGCCGTTGCATAGTGCGCTAATGCGAATTTCATTTCGTCCTTTCCGATAACTCCCTCTTCAAGTATCGAGTGCTACGTGTAACGGCAGCACTGGAATTAAACCGATCCTGTGACGTGTCAAGGGATAAAAATATTGACACCACTTTTGTTGTATGGATTCACAGGATTTTGGTACATTACATAATTGAATTATCGGAAAAACAAGTTAAACTATGTAGAAAACTATGCAAAACCACCAATAAACTTGGCTCTAGGGTCGCTTCTTCATATAATTCTTTCAAAGACTTATTATATTCTTTATAACTGAGCTGGACCCAACCGCACTTGCTTCACTCGCGAACCAAGAACTGTCAGATGAGTTAGCATCCAACATGAGTCCTTGTTGTTCTGGCGTCAGATTTTTGGTACTCTGCTTCTGTGAGAGCTCACAAGGATTCAGACGGAAGCACTTTGGAGTGGAAATAACACAACCATCACAACTACTGAAGATTGATTGATTTTAATTGACATCAAAACTTGAATTGTCACTGGTAATACCACTGGAGATCGAATAAGTTCCTTAAAATATTCTTTTTCCGAAAAATGCATCGATTTTTCAAAAAGTTCTCACAAGTCAGCGCAGAGAATGGTAGTAAAATCTCCTTCTCAACGTACAAGATTACATTTCACGAATTAGTTCACTGATTGGCCTAGTCAGTTGTAATAGTCGGACAAGAGTGTAGAGCAGTCTCATGAGAATTTCGGAATTATGTTAGAACTTGTTCCGAATTGCATGGCGGTGACGCATCAGCTATTAGTGACATCACCGCAGGGAGACACAAAAGAAGGTCGTCGGTAATTGAATTGTCGCACTAGATATTGCACACTTCGTTCTATGTTAAAATTTGAAATGTTGATTTTCTACATGTACAAGGGTCGCATGTGATGGCTTTCCCGCCCCGCTATTAAACTTTCAGAATATTATTCCACTTGTATTCATATGTTAAACAACGCATTAACGACAACAGATTTTAAGTAAATCAGTGCTGATCTCCTTTTTTATGAAATATAAAAAATTCTACCCTGTTTATGGATGTTCAGAACTTTAATAAGGATCTCACAAAGGCTAGAGCACTCAATATATCAACAAACACACAAATCAATAAACATAACCTCAAAAATTTAATAATTCGATCAACTTGACAGCTTAGAGGAGTCGTCGAAAACAAAGTAATGAAATTTCTTAAACTTCTATGACGTGATCTTGTGAAGTATGTATACAGGGTGGTCCATAAGTAATTGTACATAGAAGTACAGTACGATCTTCACTTCAAAATATTGCGATTAAAACCAACTAGCCTTAATAAAATGTTGATATTGAGAGAGATACAGGGTGTTTTGTCTTTTTGCCTTTTACATTAGCGCTATTTTTGTAAAAAAGTAATTTAAGCCACATCATCACAACAAAAAGGTATATCTGTTAGTATCTCCAAATCTCCACGGTTTTGGAGATAATCACATTTTAGTGATTAACTACATGATTATTATTTAATGAAATTAAGTTCCAAAAATGCAGTTGTGTGTACGATTATTATTATTTTTAAATATTAAAAAGTAGATACTATACATATTTTCCATGTTAACTTCTACTATACCCCGATACTGTTCACCTTAATACTAAAATAGTATATTAAAGTATAAGTGGATATTAAGGTCTTTAAAACAAGTGCAAGTGCAAGTGTTTGGAAGACCAGTTATCCACGAATACTTTACGCTATTTGTTTTTATTGGTGCACTTTGACATTATAAATACTGGTCGATAACTACTACAACAACAAGAAATGGAAATCATGAATGTCATTAAGAACTAAATGTCAAATGGTTGAATTCGTGATATTATATGATGTATACCTTGCGATGTCATGGAAATGAGAAAAGCATAAACTATTTTGTATTTTGATGGAAGTTCAACGTTATTGAGTTCTGTGGATGTCAATAGTATTAATACCATTTCCTAAGATTTGAAAAATCGAAATATTTATATTTCAAACAATACCAACTGCACTTTCCATTTTAATTTATAAATTTGACATAGTTAAATATTGTTCGAATGAAAGCTTTGACGTTACAAACTACTCCTGTCAGATCAATGATGAAAAAATTGTCAAAAAATAGTCATTTAGACTTCGTTTCTCGAGTTGTTGATGTCACGGTAACTTTAAAACACGCGCATGCTAAAAAGTTTGATTTAAACACGCTGAGGCGTGCTTAAAATAGGTAAAATGGTTCACCAATAAAAAAAAATAATTTATACACATTACATTTTTCAAACGTAATTTCATTAAATAATAATCATGTAGTTAATCGCCAAAATGTGATTATCTCTAAAACCTTTCGGATTTGAGGAATATAAAAAGTAGGTTGTAATGATATGGCTTCAATTATTTTTCACAAAAGTATGTGAAAGGCAAGAAAGTTTTGTCATATTTGTTGCTAGATGACAATCATGAGACCGAGACGTTCTTTCTTAATCAAACCTCTTCTAATTATCATAAAGTTTAACATCTTTTATTAAATAATTCCCACATATTTCGTATAGTACCTAGTATGATATTCGACTTATTTCACAGAGTAGATGTTAATATTCGCCACCATGGACGTAAAGTCCAATTAGCAAGGTCACGCGAGTTACGGAAAGCAATAAAATATTTAAAATACCACCGCTACCTCATAACGCCGCAACGAAATTCGTGTATTTGACATAAAGTCATATTTTGTTTAACTGATTTTGTGAAACAAAACAAACGGCTCAATAAAGTCAGTTTTGCGACCATGTTCATTGTGGCAATATCAAACAGAATTTAAATTTTATTGTTATCGACATGTTTTCTACGATGTCAAATGGGGTCATTTTGCATGGAACAAATGTTTCGACAAATACAAAACTAGTTATTTTGATGTTATGTCGCCTTTCAATGACGGCATTTATAAAGCTGATATTACCTACAATCGTACACTGTATAGCGATGGAAGTTGCTAGTTAAAAAGTCATTGTCAGTATTCGATTTGGTTTTTGGAAATAAAAACAGATTTTTAACTGGTATAACTACGTTACACGTTGACAGAACGTAAATATTTGTTTAATGCAAGCTTTACAATTTTTATGAACAAAACTAGTACAATTTTGCAAAATGTTATTTTTTAATGAAATTCATCAAAATTAAACTTGTAAATTGACCTTTCAACATCTTCTCCTTTTTATATTAGGAAGCTCAATCCTTCTTCTGAGCTCTTCCTGTTGACTACTTGTTCCCGCGTATTCGACTGTTAGACTTTAGCTCACTAACTATTCTCTTATATCTTGTATTCTCAATCTATCACTGGGGGTATTTCCATTTTTGTACCATTTCCCACATTATCTACTACCATTCCGGAAGATTCGTGTCTTTTCTTCTTTTTCAGTTTGACTGGAGGGATAATGAATCAAGGATAATGAATGAGGGATAATGGTGGTATCATATACTCTCCAGCAACGTAAAATATAAATTTCTTTCATTCATAATTCCACTTACGGCCGTTTTCATAACAAACTTTAACATTAAAGCAAACTTCAAATAAAAATCGATTTCACAACAGTCTTTATAACTTCAAGTCGACTTTAAGTTAAAGAGGACACAATCGTGACTTTAGGCGACTTTAACCTCAAAATTTAAGACAGTTTTCAGTTCGTTGTGTCAGTATTGTGGACAAATTCTCTTGACATGGAAATAGATACCGAGTCATCAGCCTTTGAGGATAGCAGCAACGAGAGCGAGATTTTGATAATTGGTCAGATGAAGAATTTTACAAAAGATTCAGGTTAAGCGAACCTGCTATAGTGGCGAGATGGCCAGGGAGTGCTCATGATCAGACTATTCCTGATAATAGTCGATTGAAAAATAATTTCGAAGGAGACCAATTTATAGGAGGTTCCATTAATTGGAGACTCTGGATATGGATTTCAACCAAATCTCTTGACTCCTCTGCAGGAAAAAATACAGAGGCTGAAAGGCTATACAATAAGTTAATAATAAGAACTATAAATACAGTAGAAAGACAGTATGGTGTCTAGAAAAGACGCTTTCCTATACTATCCCTAGGTAAAAGGGTTAACCTGGATACAGCAATGACAATAATTGCAGCAACAGCGGTTCTCCATAATATGGCTATCGAAATGAATGAACCTTTAAATGTTCTGCACACAATAATCCATTTATATTTTTCAGATATTTTAAACAAATTCAATTCTTCTTCTGTTGTTAAATTTGTACCCCTAACTCTTTTTCCATTCACTCCACCCATAACACTTATTTCACTTTAGCTTGCAAGCAAAAGCAAGCATTTGTTATGAAAACGGCTCTTAGTAGTCTCACTTTCGACTATACATCAAGGGTTGTTGCCTCATTGAATCGTATACCTGAGATACCCGGTGAACACAATTTTTTTTGGATATTCCATTATCTAGAAAAAGGGAATCCTACCTAACCTCACTTACTACAGCTTACTAGCTCAAAATAGAATAATATATACTTTCACAATAATGAAAATTCACAAAAAATTCTTATATAATAAATACTTCCTATTTTAATATCAGTAATGGCGTATAGCTCATATAGTTTTTCTATGGCGGCTTCATCCTACAAAGGATCCCAGTCTTTATCATAGAGTTCAATAAATCCAAACTTCATTCATAACAATACACCTTTGTACTGGTTTTGAGCCAAGTGGACAATTTAATAATTCAATAAGCTTTGTGAATGTTCATTGTCGTTACCATTCGGCTAGAAATTAATACTTCGACAGGATATGTGTTTGCGATTAGAATGTGAACTCCTCTCTGGCATTCATAATATCAGTACACCATAAAAAATCTTAACCTATTCATTATGGGAAGATTAATGGGTAATGTGAAAGGACCGGGAGAGTGGAAGAGGAGGGTAATTGGTGGGACGGTAGAACAGAGTATGTTTTATGGCGCAGAAGTGTGGGGTGAGAAAGCTGGGCTAAATGCGAGGGCTAGACCACTCCTGCGGGTGCATAGAGGGATACTCCTGAGGGTGGTTCAGGCGTACAGGACAGCGGGTGGACTGGCAGCAGCGGTGCTGTCAAGGTCCTATCCGTTGGACTTGATGGCTAAAGCCAGACAGAAACGATGGAGGGGTGCGACCAGAGATGGAGTACAGAAATGGATAGAAGGTGGGATGAGTATGAGGGCGCGCTAAAAGGAGCGATTGGGAGCAGGAGAAATTGGGTGAATCGGAAATTCGGGAAGGTGAACTACTTCTTGACGCAGGTGCTCACAGGGCATGGACCGAGAGTGGGCTACCTCCACAAGATTGGGAAAAGAGAAAGTGGAGTGTGCGAGAGATGTGAAGTGGGAGATGATGTGGGACATGTGTTTAGATGTTGGAAGAACGAGGAAGCTTTGAAGGAGCTGGAAAATAAAAATATTGGGAAAATATGATTGAGATTATGTTGAGGGGCTAGGAGAAATGGATGGGTAGTAGAGAGCTTGATTAGGGAAAGAAAACGACTCGACATGGCATGTTAGAGGTAGCAGTGATAGAAGGGAGAGTGTGTGAGGGACCGCCGCCCATCTTAAAGTATGCTAGGGTAGTGATTTCAAGGCGGGAGTAACGGAAAGTTTGAGGTGGGTTTGGTTGGTAGGTATTCCCCTGGGGATGAGTCCAACACTGTCTGGGTACTGGTTAAGGACCCATTCGAACATGAGTTTCCCATCTCGGCCCGAAAAAAAAACCTATTCATAATAAAGCTTCAATTGTATAGTTAATACTTCGCAAGTAGTTGGACGCCACCAATTTTAGACGAAACGACGTATAAAGTCGATTGGATGATTATAAAAAGTTCCCCTTATAATTAAACTAACCTTTTTTTATTACCCACTTAAAATTACGACTGATTTTAATTTTTCAACAATAAAATCAATAATAAACAACAAACTTTCCCAGATAGTTCCTGCATACTATTAAATTCCTTCGAAAACCTGAACGTTGAATGCTGGCTTAGGTGATACAGCGGTGTACAGGACCATCTGTCGTAAGACCGGAATTCACGGGAGTATTTCTGGTCCCGGCCAAGGAATGCGGGCTTGCTTCTGCCGGATACCAGAGGAAACGCTGGATACCAACCAAGTTCCCGAACTCCCGACACGCCATAATGTTTTTGTTATGTGCATACATTCCGAATTGTTCTAAATATATTATATTATAGCATTTTTGGAACTTCGAGGTGATAATATGTTGGATAATAATTGGAAATTTACCTTAATCACTTTATAATATGTGAAATGTGTCAAGCTTCAGAAATAATTATATTTGTTCTTGACCGAGCATGAACTTTAAGCAAAAATGCAACATGAGGGCATCTAATTTTTCCCGAAAAAAAAAAACTAGAAAATTGAAGAAGGTGTCGCGGGACACACGGTAAGAGCTTTAGTTCCTCCTAAGCAATAATCAAATTTTTGGAAACAATAAATAAATACACATATTAATATAAGAATTTATTTTACTCTGGATGAAATTTCATTTAACAAAAATATACAGTAGTATTAATTATAAAAATCTTATCATTGAGTTGATTGGCACAAAGTACATGTGTAATATATATATATATATATATATATATATATATATATATTTATATACCGGGTAAATAGAGGGTGTTTTCAAATGATACAACGTTTGCGTATAGATTCCTCTCGTAAAATTGGACAAAATGATAAAGGTAACATATTCTCCCAAATGTACACCACTGGATCAAAAATTGAAAAATATTTGTCCATCAAAATATGCCCTTTTACATTTACAAACAACCTGCCAAATGTCAAATCAATTTATCCATCCATTTTAAAGTTATCGAATTGAAACATTTAAGTTTTCAAAACTTTAACACCCTGTATTTCGAAAAGTAAATGTGCTGGACCCCTTAATCCTTATATCATTTTGTCCAGTTTTAAGAGAGGAATCTACATGCAAATGTTGTGTCATTTGAAAATACCCTGTATATACAGGGTGGGGCAATCTTCTGGCATCGGAGGATTACATCGTTGTGGTGAGAGATAGAACTTCATAGTTTTGTGTGAGCTAATACAGTTACTGAGGGCACATTTTGAAAATACTTTCGATTTTACAGGGTGTTCCAAAACCACGTAGCAGCACAAACTTACATTTTTTTTAATGGAACGTACTATATTTTGTTCAAGAATCGGAAAGAT
>CAJUYG010000026.1:254445-293312 GCA_910591675.1 Galerucella calmariensis | reverse complement strand
CGGAATAGGAAATAATAATTGTCATACCAGTGCGAAAAGGAAAACCTTTCCGCCCTAAGCTATCAGCGAGCATTCCAAGTAATAATAATATGTGATCCAATTATTTAACTGCTGAAATTCGAAAACTATTAAACGCTCTAAATCGCTCAATATAATAGACGCACACACACACACTCTCTCACACATCACTATTCAAATTACGCTGACATAGTATGTTCTTATGGCACTATATCTTCTCGAACCAACCCCATCTCGATGGTAGCTGGCATTTCCTTTCAGTTGACTACACGGGTCGTCACTTGATTAATATACTGGCCTTTCATTCCGGATGTCTACTAGGCCAGATGTCCTACTTCCTCGGCGATTTATGGAGGTCCTGGAGGATAATTCCAAGATGTAGTTTTAAGAATTATGTTAACCATAAACTAGAGAATTTTATTCCAACAGCTATTACAATCTATTGAAATGATCAAATTAAAACGGAAATTAGGTCAAATAAAAAAGGTCTGCTTGAAATATTTAACACCTACACGATTAAAGTTTTAATTTTAAATGGCACATCGTTTATCTTGTGAAATATACCGCGTGTGCAATCAATAAAAGACTTCGAATGTTTTTCTTCTTCTTATACTTTTCTAGATCCTTTTGCTCTTTCAGGCGTCGGATGTGGATTCCATGTCTTGTACCCATTTCTTCCCTGTCTTTCTGTCTCTTGCAAGGTTTTTCATTCCTGATATGGTCTTTCCTCTTTCTAAACCCATCTCTTGTATTTGGTCAAACTATTTCTTTCTTTGTTTTTTGATCGGTTCCCAATCTTCATTATTTTCTTAGTTAACCTATTTGTTTCCATTCCTACCATATGACCATACCAGCTAAGTTGTCTCTTTTTTATTTTACAAGTTATCAGTTCCTGTTTAGTTGTCTCTCTAATGACGTAATTTCTAATTCTATCCCATTTAGTATTCCTGCAATTCTTCTTAGATGTTTCATTTCTATGGCATTTATTCTAGTTTTGTCCTTTTTTAGCATTTTTCCAATTTTCACTTGCATAAAATACAGGGTGTCCCACTATAAAGTAACAAAAATATATCTACGTGCAGCTTTCGCTCAACTTCTTACATTTCCTTCAAATTTTAATTGACATAGTTGCCAAATGTATATCTTTTCCCGAAAGCGCCGAAAAAAAATAATACCATCTGAAAGTCCCTTTCTTACCCTTTCCAAAAATGTATACATTATCGGCATATACTTAAGTTTTTAGAGAAAGATTTAATTTTTTATGAAACCATATCAATAACTTCTATACGTAAATTATCACATTTTAACAGCTTGGAAACGTTATAACTCGAAAATGTTACTTTATAGTGGGAACTGTTATCATATTATGAATTTTCATTTTCACTTCCAAGTCTATATCTTTATGTCCAAAAATTGTTTTATTTAGAGAGTATTATATTTTTGTTGATTTATTTGCTCTGTTTGTTATTTCTTCATCTATTTTTCCATCTTCTGTCATACTATACTTTCCAAATATTCAAATGTTGTTACTCTTTCTAGCGTCTGGTTTTTGTATTCCAAAAAGCAATAAACTCGTTTAAACAAACACTAGGCTCTTTTACAGTTGTACGCCCAGTATAATATTTTTATTTTGTGTGATGCTTTCATTTCCAACCAATTCTTCAACAATTCATAATTACCTTGGAATATTCATTTTGCAAACCAAAAAGGCGGTATAAAAACTCCAGTAAAATGAAATCTTTGATGCACAGCGATTAGCTCTGAGGTGAGGAAGATTATAACAACCTTCTGTGAAACATCAAAAGGAAACATTCGCTTTGTTTACAATACTCTTTGTTCACTCCACCGTAGCCTCTTATAAAAATTGGAGAATTTTAAATAGACCGGCACCGTGAAGTTAAGAACAATACCCTCTTAGGTTCGTTTTAACTTGTTCGCGATGTAAACTCAAGCTCGGTTGTTCGAGAAAACGTGTGTTTACCCGTTCAGATTTTTGCCGTACCCTTTTTCCATTAAAAAATTATCAAAGGAAATGAGTTTTCTTTACTTAGCCCAAGGTAAGGATATAATATTTTATTATTAATGTGTCTTACTGAATTGGTAACGAGTGCAAAGTAGATGGCAGACATTTTAAGAATTTGTTTCCATCCTTGAAGTGAGTTTGAATTTATTAGTAAATTAAAAGTGGGTATAGATTTCAGCTCAAGAAATTAATTTTTAATATATTTGGAGGTTAAAATTAAGACCGACAAAGTGAAAACAATAATTTAGCAAATAAAAATTCATAGCATGACTTCAAACCTTATTCAATTTCCCAATCAATACAACCAATACTTAATAAACTTCTACCACAAGGAGTCACAATTATGATGATCTTGGACAGGCAATGGAAGAGCTGGAAAAATATAATTATACTCAAACTTAAAGGCCTTCTTCAAGCTTAGAGTACTTTAGATCTCATAGGGAACACTAGAACAGATCTAGAGCAAAATTTATAAGAAGTATGTACATCCAGACATCAACACTAGAATCATTGTTTGTGAAAAAAGAATAAGTAGAACACATGGACATCTAATAGCTACCAAAATTAGCAAATATATTCACTTTATCAATAAATATAACCAAATTCCACCACGCCTTTGGATAGACACAACGCTAACACACAGACCTAGGTGCTTCTCGCTTTTTTTACGCTTGTATGTATGTATGTATTTCGGGGTGACATTCACTGAGACCTAAAAGATCTATTGTGCCCCATTGCTTCTACCTAGTTTCTGGGGAGAGTCTCAAAAACTAGTATCTACTTTAGTCCTGTTTCCCGGAGGAATTTAAGGTTTTAGGATATCAGCAGGCTCCAACTTAGGTACTACTACTACTACTTAATGTGCAGACGAGCCTTGTCCTGGACAACTCAAGCCAAGGTTCCGGCACTGAGGCCACTGGCGGGCCCATTGTGCCATTCCTGCTACCTAGACATCCATGAAGCCGAGCCCTTCAATAAAAGCCACAACCTTTTTCAATGGATGTCTGCTTGTGTCTCCAGGGGCCATAACAGGGACTCCGAAGATTCGCCTGCGTAGTACAGCCCAGTGTGGACACTCTAAGAGAACATGGACTGACGTTCCGTCAGTCATGCCGCAACCCCTACATAGGGAACTTTCCTCTAACTCCTAAGTTGTGGAGGTGTTTTCTCATACAGCAGTGCCCTGTTAGGAGTCCTGTTAGGAGTCCTGTTAGGAGTCCTGTTAGGAGTCCTGTTAGGAGTCCTGTTAGGAGTCCTGCTATCTTCCTTAGCCTACTCCTTTGTAGTTCAGTAGCTCCCTGGCGTGTCCATCAGTCCATCCCTTCGGTAGAAGTTAGGTAAATGTTCCTCTTCTATCCAGTAATCACCAAGGTGCTGTGCTCTAGAATTCTGAAGTGCTGTGCAGTTGGAAAGTATGTGGATGGAGGTTTCTTCTTCCATTCCACAAAATCTGCATTCTTCTTCCTCTACTATTTTGAGCTTTTTCAGGTGCCCATTCAGGCGACAATGTCCCGTTAGGATCCCTGTTAAAACTCTTAGCGCAGTCTTACCTTGACATAAGCATTCATTTGATCTCAGCAGGTTGTAGTTACCCGGAAGAATCTTTGATTGTATAAGCCCTACTAGATCTTTCCAATGGTCATATCTGCTCTTTTTCTCGGCTTTACCTATTTCTTCCAATATTACATTGGGGCTGATTCAACAAAAGGGTTCAGGCTCCCAGGAAGGCATTTCAGTTCCCCTCTTTGCCAGCTCATCTGCCATTTAATTTCTTCCTATTCCAGTGTGTCCTGGAATCCATAGTAAGGTTCTCGCCTAGTTCATCCAGTTTGTCTAGGCATTCCCACACCATTTTGGAACTGATTACACAAGAGCTCAGAGTTTTAATGGCTACTTGACTATCCGACAATATGACAATCCTTTGTCTATTGTGTCCTTCATTAAAATTGAACTGGGCGCACTTCATTATGGCTTGGATTTCCGCTTGAGAGATACTTGGGGTTTTTCCCCAGCTTTCAGAGTGTTTGGTTCCTTTTTTCACGTTCACCCATGGGTTGTGTCTCCGTTAATCTTTTGTCGACTCAAACCTTCTTAAAAATACCTACAGATCATTCTAATAAATCTCCACGCTCTTAACACTGGTTTTACCAGGTTTGTTAAAAATGTCTCCGAGAAGTATAAATTCTTTTAAAACCTCCTGCAGTTTCTGTAAAAATGTTTATCAACGAAATCCATTACTGTACTTTAGTTGAATTTATTCCACTATAGAAACTGATAAAAGCAATGTAAACTTCTCCCATACGGTTTATTTTAACTTGTTATCACATGAGTTAGTTCCTTCATACGAAACCAGAGCTAGATACTATTGATTTCTCTTACGTGTTTCTACCTGCATTCATATTCAAATGCGGTAGGTATTGAGTATGATTTCAATATACAGTTACGTGTTGAACACGTAAAATTCGGTGCAGGTGCAAGTTTCATCGATGTTGTTAATTATACAAGATCCCATTAGTAGATGCATACGTTGATTATACACAAGAGATTATTATTTCGATAATTTATTTTCGTATGGGACATGTATGGTATTCGATCATTAAATAGACTAGGAATAACACGATAAACTAACAACAAATTTTGTTTAAAACCAACATCTTACTCGATTTTCCCATTCCAAAATAACGATAGCAATGTCGCTGATTCCAATAACAGTGCATTTTTCAAGTAATGACATTTTATCATCCAGGTTGAGGGTGTATTTGGAAAAGCAAACAAAAATTACATCTACACCCATTAGAAATATTATTTCATACACAACAAATAATTAATATCGATAAAAACCGGAAAACTACATTATTCTTATTTCTATTATACTTTGGCAAGTTTATCTGAAGCCATGAAAGGAATGCAGTCGAAAACATTCGATATTGCCACGTTAAACTATTAAAAAGCTAAAGTGCTAAGTATGTAGTGATAGATAATAATTGGAAAAGGGACTTTTTATTATTAACAATATCAACAATATGATTAAAAATTAATTGTTCAATGTGCTTGTTTCTTTGGATTTTTTCTATTAATATTATTTTTTCAATTTATGAATATTAAAAGATGAGCACTTTTCCAAATTTGTTATGGGCTTCTTTAAGCTCTGGCAGCGTTGTACGAAAACCATGATTACCACACCCTCCGAATTGCATAATTGGTGATTTTTATCGAAAGCTGACTTCTTATTGGCAAGCGCGTGCGTGTGTTCTTTCCTCTCACTTCGTCAATTGACTGATATTGATTTATCCAGTGGAGTTGGTATTGTCAGTGACATATGTATTTTCAATTTTACTTGGTAAAATAGGTACCGTACGCCATTTGTACGTTTATGACAGATATGCGCCATTTTCCTCGCCTCTTACCGATGCCCTGTAGATTCAAATAAACTTGCCAAACTATACCCGTACTTTACATATTTTCATTTCTTGTCGCCAAAATAAATTTATACATTAACAATAATAACCAAGCTTCGAGTTCAATAAGACTCTCTGTCAGATACAGATCCGATATTGATGTTTATTGCTGATAGAAACCATTAATCACAGCCAGCCAGGATACTAATTTGTCCTGTTTGACAGTGACAAAGGTAAATGTATAATTTGCTCTCTCCAATAATTACGTTTTCATTATGTTAATGTAAAAAATCCTGGATTTTCGAGACTCCTCTTCTAAATAAAGCAATTTCAATAAACAATATTCTCGATTATGAACATTGATGAGATATCAGTTATTATGAAAAAATCGTTTATGGAGGATATATCCCAGTCTCATATCCTTCGTATGGTTATTTTTTGGTGAAAATTTACTGAAACCTTGAGGATCTATTCTTTTATATAGCTCTATAAGTTCTTTCCTGTGGAGGACTTCCAGACTTTCCATAGGCTTCAGCTTAGGCTAGACTTGCTGCTGTCTTTCATGCTGGCGACATCTTTGGTCCACTGAAGGCAGAAGACACTGTTTTTTCTGGTGGCGCTGTTAACAACAAATAATCTAAGGGTGACTTACATCTAGCAATTCGCCGACTCCCAACTTTTTATCATCAATATTTTCAATTAGAATGTTATAAACAATATCAAATTGTCTCGATTGAGGCTTACCGACTCGAAAAACTTTGTTATCTCTGCAATAAATTAACAAATTTCCCAAAGTCAGTTTCCCATTACGTTCTTTTTTTGCTCGGAAGCTAAATTTCCTTTCTAGATTCATGATCGTGGTAATTTACGACACTTCAAAATTCATCGAAAATGCGTAGCGATAAAGCACGTGGAGTCTGGCAAAGATTCTAAAATAATTGCGTTTCAGTGGCGTGATATCCAAAGGGGTGCTTTTTTTTAATTATTCATCGATATGACACAAAGTTTAAATCACATGAGTGAGCATGTCTCTAGATTTTGGTAGAAATAAAACGTGTGACCTCGCTTCATGAATGTCACCAACATGCTAGTGTGACGTGGTGCGGCTCTACTGTATCAAATGAGTGCTGAACTTTCTTTTGATGGGTAACTATGAAATTATTATGTAAAAATTCCCATCTAACAGTAGCGTACAATATAATTTCTGTGAGGGGATTATTTATTTGTGTTGGACAGCCTTTGAACAGATGGTGATGAAATTATCATGACAGAGCATACAGATAACATTTTTGAAAGGGGTGTCTCTAAAAATAGTTTCGGTGGCATCAAGGTGATGTTCTTTGGTATTTACACTCGGAAGATTGTTAGTTCGACTCTCCTGAAAATTTTCTTTCGCTGAGTTAGACTCACTCACACCTCCATCGGATCCTCTGGAACAAGAACACCAATTTCCTTTCAATGCGAATGGAGAGACGGGGAAAATATGTAGAGCAACTTTGTTATAAAATTGACTGGATGCCTTTTGCTTTATCTAAATCAATTCGAGGCTTGTTAAAAAAATAGGATGACTTTCAAAATTTCGAGGGTTAAAGGTAAATCAATAAAAAAAATGTTGGCCAAAAAGTTCAAAAGGTCGAGAAAATATTGAAGATGAAGCTTACCCTGGACGCCCCAACATGCCAACAAAAGATGCAAATGCTAAAGAATTAAGGGAAATGATTCTGAATAATTGCTCAATCACTATCAGAGAAGCTGCTGGTATATCGGTTGGCTCATGCCATGAAATTTTTTCCAATGTTTTAGGCATGAAACGTGCACCAAAACTGATTAATTCTCACCAAAAAAGTCGTCACATGTACATCTTTCAGTAGATACTTAATGTCGTCTAGGACGATCTAGAATTGCTGAAGAGGGTCATACCTGGTGACGAAACATGGTTGTATGGTTATGACGAAGCCCAATCGACCCAATGGTAGCAATCAGACGAGCAGGACCGAAAAAAAAGCTTGTCAAGTTTGGTCAAATGTGGAAGCTTTGCTCACAGTTTTCTTCGATAACGAGCTCTTATCACAGGTACCACCTTAAAGTTATGCGCGTGATGCAATATCAAAAACTCCCTAATTTGTGGAAAGACACTGCACCTGCTCACACATCGTTGCTTGATAGAGTTAGTTCAGCCATCCTCTGCCGTTACGTCATACATTGTCCAGCTTGCTCTCTCATTCATGAAATGGATGGGACGGAATTATGACGTTATTAACGTATTTCTTATCTAAGGTGGACATAAATTTTATCATCGATTGTGACGTATATCCAGGTTTTCGGCATGTCGTTTATTTTATTTGCTATTTTGACATATAGCTAACCTTAAATTTGATAAATAAGATAATCAGGATCGAACTCAGCCAAATTCGAAAAGGCTATGAAATTAATAATTATCAGCTTCTTTTCCTCACTGAAAATACTTGAAAACTTTCAAAATGCTGATGTTTTTCCGTGTATCTATGCATATTTTTGTATTATTTAAATAAATATAACAATAAGATCAATATTCACTTTTCATAAATGATAATTGACCGTAAACAACAAAGTACAGACCTGGCGAGAACTGTCAGTGTGACAGTAGAAAATGACGTGAGACTTATTGCCTCCATAGTATTTTGAGCTTCCGATTAATAGGTTGCGCTTGTGCGTAATCTAAACATCAACTAATCAAATTTTTGTAAGTCAAAGATTAGGGTTAAAGTTTGTAAGGTGAATTATTTATAGCTGAGTACACATGACTCGAAAGTCAAGAAAACATATTTGTATTCTGTGTAAATATTAATTTATTAAAGCCGAAAGCGCTCTGCGATTTTAATAAATTAATATTTACACAGAATACAAATATGTTTTCTTGACTTTAAAGTTTGTAATACATTTAAACGGTTCATCATTGTGATATTTTGATTATGATTAATCACAGATCTGCCTTTTTTCCATTTCTTCCTACGTAATGTGATAAAATGAGATTATCAATAGATGACGCACACCAAGAAGGGTATTATTTCAACCATACCAAAAAGTGAATTTCAGAAGTGCTTTGAAGATTGAAAAAAGCACCTTATTCTTGAATACTCCTCGTAGATTCAGCTAAGTAGAAGTAATTAAAGCCGCCTCTCAAAACTCAATTATTTTATTACAGTAATTGAAGCTACGCTGGAAAATCTTATTCGTTTTCCATTTCAGAATAATGAAGTTTTTTTATTTGGAAATGCGTTTATATTTAGCACAAACATTATGCCACTTTTCTCGGGGCGAGAGCGATTTTTTATTCGGTATTTTCTATAAGGCTTTGATCCTTGCGTTTGTTCTCCAATAAAATTCAGGTCGATTGGAAAAGAGGCAGACGAAGAGAAAAACGAGAATTCGAGACGAGATAAAGGAAAGTTCGACCTTTTGCGTCGTATCAGTAATGAGTTTATTGAATTATAAGAGTCGAAAGAAGAGAAAAGTTAATTAATTCGCCAGATACAGAAGTTACAAATAATATTGGTATCGGATACGGAGTTACTGCCGACGCATTAGCAATTCCTTCGTTGGTTCGTCTCTTTGAATAATTGTAATTCTTTTTTTTGGAAATAATTGAACAGATGGTCTGCTTTTGCTACTATTGTGTACTTCGTTCCAAAATTTGTCTTCTTGATTTTTGAATATAGAGCAACTTTATATACAAGTTTAGTCCTAATTAAAATGTTCGAGTTCTGATTTATTCAAATATTAGTAAAGTTGTTTTTGTATAAAATGCTAAAAAGGCAACTAGAAGAGACGAAAAAAACTGATCGCAGTGAGGTACCAACAGGGAAAGGAAAAATGCAGGATATCCTCAGTTCGTACCAAAACACTTTTAGATTATAGTGGAGCTAAAGTTTTGTTTCTTCCAACAAAATTTCATTTTAAGGAAGTATACAAAGCTTTGCAATGAAAACTATCTATGGAATTATTACCAATTTATGTGACATCAAATGCAAATACACTTTGTATTTTTTAAGTCGCGTTCTAAAAACTTGACTTCGAAATTTGAATTTTAAAATGAAAAAGCTACTTTGAGAGCCAACCGTTGTTTCATTGTTAGCAGAAAACAATAGAATAAATTAATACAATTCGTCTAGACGTCGGAGAAAAAGAAACCGAAAAGAACGTCAGTTTTCAGAAACTCCATGAATAATGTCAAAATTATATAATTTTTTATTTTCTTCGTTATGATCCCGTTATTCTTTGTATTCAAATAGAAATACGAGACGCTAAAAGTTTGATAAAAGATCCAATCGACGCTGCGAAAAACAATTTATATTGTTTTCCCCCCCTTCAAGGGTGAAATTCTTATCAAATGCCTTCGTCGTACAAAGAACACAACCTCCAAGTTTTACGATCAGCGGTTTAGACTGTGATCCGTCAGTCAGTTATTTTATAGTCTCTAGCCGTTCAATCCATAGATAAAAAAATACTTATAGATAGGAAAATGACCCGTGGCGCCCTCTATTTGTACGGGTGGTGCCACCTTGAGAGTCCTGTCAGTACCTCTAACACAAATCAGATGGTTGTTAATTTCGCTAACAGCCGAAAAAGAAGATCCCTGTAATTTTACAGTTTTTGGCGGCATATTCAAAATTACTGTAATTTCACTTTCATTGAAAAATGACATTTTTTGATATTTCATTTGAAGTTACTTAACATTAGATTGATATTACAGTAATAACAATCAAATAGTCAAGTAAAATTAAATGAAATGCCAAAAAATGGACCATATAATGCCTGAAGTGGGAAAAATAAAGCAATAATCATAAAGTTGATATATTTTATTGAATAAAAAAAGCATACAATAAATGAAACGTTTTTTACATATTTCAATGACAAACATGAAGGAAAATAAATGTTAGAAATTCAACAACAATGCTAGGAAGATCAAAGCTGCATGGAAGAAAAACTACTTCTGTCACTTTTCATTTAATGAAACATGTTTTTTATAAAGGTAGAGCTTATCGGGTGCACCTGACATTACAGTCTTTCACAATACATACATTCTCGACATTGTCTCTTAAAATTAAAGTCCCACTATTAATAAAAACCAACTACGAATACTGAACACAAGTTTAACAACAAACTCACGGTAGACGTCGTAAAACGTTGGTCTGCAGTTGTCAGGTAAGGATCATAGATAAGACGTAAGACACTAAATTAGAAATTTTAGTACTGACGGGATCCCTATGTGACAGCACCCTCGCGCCTTCAGAGATCCCCTACCCTGGTTCAATCAACAGCCAGCGACTTTACTAAACAGCTCCGTTCAGCTAGCGGCCTGATTGATATTCAGCCATTTGATCAAACAGCTAGGCAAATGTCATTTAGTTCCACCATTACCTAATTTTTTCTTAGTTAAAACAGATCATTTGTTAATTTATCGAAATGTACAAGGCAAATGATTGAAAAAGCTATACAGAAGGGGAAGGGTGAATGAAAATTGTTATTTTTCCTTCCCCTTCTTGATAAATTAACCAATATAAGGTTATCCTGTTGAAGAAATTGACAGTATATACTTTTAAAATGTGGCAACATCGGTGAAAAGTGCTACATTTTGACGCTCCTCTTTTTTATTTCTATTTATCACGCTATCGTACGAATGGTGAAAGCATTAGCCAGCCAGTTTATTAAATGCTGTAATAAACGCTATGGCTAAACATTATTCAGGCCGCTAGTTTAGTGAAGGAGCATCTTTTTTACAAAAAAATTCCATCCAACCAACCTATATTATTTTGTCCCATATATTTGATACAACAATGATCTCTTCCTAAGTGTGTCATTCGTTTTTTTTTTCTCTTTTTTCAATTTCTAAATTATTTTGTTTACTTCAACTTTTTCGTAAACATTTATGTAATTCTGTTTCGGTCAATAGATTTGACTTCGTGAGTTTCGGGAATAGGAGAAAAAGAGCGAGAGAAAGGGGGAGTGAGAGGGTGCTATATATAACCGAGTCGTTAGCCTTCAGTAGTCGATACGGAATTGCCAAAGGCGTATTGGTTTTTGATGCGTTATGTGCTCCAGAAAAAAGCCACCTGGGGATATACACAGCCGCTTCCATTTACTGTATATGACGGGAATATTATGACGGGAATATTCGTATAGTAGGTACATTTTCTAGTTTATTTACTCAATGTACCGGGTGTCTGATTGAGGGAGGTAATCTGCTGTATACCAGAAAATATTTATCGAACAGCTGAAAGAAAAAATATCTCATCACAAACTCGCATACGAGAACAGTCAGAGAAGTTTTTCCAAGTTTTCTACTCCGCGTAGTTCCAATAACAAAAAAACATCATTATATGTAATAAATGGATCGTTAACGAGGTTATTATTTATTTTTTCCTAGAAAATAGATATTGAGATGCGGTTTTCCACAATTTTTTATTTAAATTCCATACTCTTTTCTTGAGAAATACAAAATTGAATTCTTGTAATCATCAAAAGTCATCAAGCATACAAAAAACAATGAAATGATTCCACCATATCCTTTCCAATAAAGCCCCATAGTATTGGTGTGGTTAGGAAGAGTAACATCTCCGTTAATGTAGATTTTGACGGTTATCAAACTCCTAGTTTTTTTGAGTTCTTGGAGTAGATCTGACAGGTTTAATTGAGAAATATGTATGTTTGAGGTACATTTCGCTTGCTTGTTACTTCTACCTACTTGAATATAATTGTCATTTATTTCCTTACCTTCAAAGATATCTCACAATTCTTGTAATCGCCATGAGTTTAACAATTCATTCATTCTATTATTAAACTTATTTTTGTCCAGAGCACTTAAACCACATACTTCATAAAAACAAAATAATTAGTAAAATTGCAAAAACTGATCTAATTTCACATACAGACTGACGCCAAACGTATACAGGTGGTGACCGTTACTGAATAATAGGGAAGGGTGGGGTGAGAATTATTTGTTTCAATTGCCACATAATTTGTGGGCAAATGTGGTTTCTTACGGGTGAAGAAATATGTGATTTGTAGCAAATAAGTTTTTTTTCTCGTAACAATAAATGTTCAATTATACTGAAATGCTTATTTTTTCGGTATAAAGTAGATCTTATTTGAGGCTAATAATCTATAGGATTATTTAAGAAATGAAAATGTCTGTCAAAACTTTCAAATTATTTACTATGAATATTTAATTTGTTGTTTTAAAGTGATAGAATATTATTGAAGATGTTAGGTTTTTTTTCTGGGTAATGAAAACAATTTTTACCCAAATAGCATTGTTACATTTTATAACAAAATATTACATTGTGCTTCGTAGACTTTCATAGTTTCTGAAGATTAATTGTATGGAGGTGTGCATAAAGGAGAACAAATTTTTTTACATTAAAGACATTACACTCGAATAAATCATTTTTTTATATCAAAATTTCCCAATATTTCCACGTTAATATGGCTTCTTAATAATAAATTAGCAATGTTTAGGTTTAAACAAAGGGGGGTCAAACAAATCAGTTTATTTGTCTATGAATAACTCTTCTCTCGCTGTGTGCGTTTTGACCGGACCCAACCTGAACATCCTGCCAAGGATCATAATAGCCAGGAGAAAAATAGCTTGTGAATTCAGGTGGAGCTAAGCATCAACCAGCCTTCAGTAAGAAAAGAAAATTTAACCTCAAACCCGTTAAACTTGATGAAAGCGGGGATGGATGGAGACAATAAGTATCTAGGTCAGACGCTAGATAGTAAACTCCTGTGAAACAAACACAAAAAGTGGAATACACACAAAGTAAAAATGGTTTTGATAACGTTCAAGGGAAAATTGGAGCTATAGCCCAATGGATTCTAAGCTAGATGTACTTACTTGATGACCATAATGACACAATCATCACTTATGTAGAGGAGCTGACGCTCCCAAACAGTCGTCTAGGAAATGAAATACGTTCTAATCGCCAAAAACAGTAGTTTTTGGAACTTTAGTTCTTTACGCCAGGTTATGTTTGAGCGACCAGGGGTCGCGACGCAAAAGATCTGACCGTTACGCGTTACGTTACGCTGCGTTATGTTACATTGCTCCGTTATGTGCTTTGCTTTTGAGTGCTTGTGCCTCCTTAGTCTCTCGCTCGTTTACGAAGCAGCGATTCATAATAATAAATATGCTCATGCCCGGATTCGAACCCGGGCCGCCCGCGTGCAATGCGAGCATTCTAACCACTGAACCACCGATGCTATATTGAAATTCTATGCAAAGCTGGTATTCGCAATGCTAGTGATCTACTTGAATTTCGGATAAATTTTTACTATTATTTCCATAATTTTTTTTGCGCGATTAAGGGGTCTAGCTACTTTTCGAAATACAGGGAGTTGAAATTTTGAAAACTTGAATGTTTTAATTCGATAACTTTAAAATGGATGGATAAATTGATTTGACATTTGGCAGGTAGTTTTTAAATGTAAAAGGGCATATTTTGAAAGAAATTGTAGTTTGTGCAACTAGTGTGGATATGATGGCCATATCGCACGAGGACGAAGATGAAGCACGACGCCGTAGGCGGAGTGCTCAAACACGAATCGAGCAGCATATTTTTTCTACGACCCACTTAGGAAAAAATCTAGAAAATAAAAATTTCTATAAACTGTAATATAACTTCAAATTAAAAATTTAACTATTCAATTTTATGTTTCCACTAATTTTGTGGTAAACGAATGTCCAATTTGTATAATACTACGGTTTCCTTTTTTAAATATACGATGCTGTTATAAGTAGATGTTGCCAGTCGGACTCCCTCATGGAGGGTACCGTACCATTATCTATAATAATGAATATTCTGCTAAATATTTCAAACGTCCACCTGTTGTCGTTATTAATATCAAGCAGAATGATTATTTAAAAGTAAAATTAACAATAAAAAAAATTCCTCGCGGGGAATCGAACCCGGGTCTACCTCGTGAGAGTCTGGTGTGCTTACTACTCAACCACCGAAGAAAATGCAAATTGTTTATCTATAACGTCAGATGTATTACATAACTTTTGCTTGTTCTCCTAAAGGGGGACATCAAATAACTTTTTTTCACGAAAATTAAATCACGTATTCTCCAACCAATACTTGAGACAATGGAACTTTTTACTTACGTTGAAACTCAAGCTAATTGTTTTGTTGGTATATTGACTGTCGGTGATTTAGAACAAATCACATCGCTTAAACCGAAAGCTGAAATGCATCGAGGTAAAGACTGTTCCACAAAGAGAATAATACTTTTTAGGGGGAAAACGCCCTCACTGACAATCAAAAAAAGTTCTAAAGTATCGGATACGCCAAAAGACACAATAAAATACTTTGTGGTCCATTAGTCGCAGAGATAAATTCTAATAAATCGATATAAAAAGGACTTCAACAATAGAATCCTTGCTTGGTGCTTGGCTTCAATTTGGGACTACGATTTATAATGAATTTTCTAGTAAATTGCAATTGAAATATGTTTGTGTATGTTATAATAAATACATTGGAGTTTTTTGAAAAAAAACTTTATGTTCGACTACATAGTTGAGCGTACTCATCTTTCAATATTCCAAAAAAAAAACAACACATATCGGATTTCCAAACATTAGCTGTCAGAGAGTTGAATTCACAGAAAAATATGCAATGCTTTTTCCAACAATTTTAGCAGTCGAACATTATAAAATTTGACTTACTCTATCCATATAGGTACTTTTCTTCGTTCCAGCGTTTTCAATGATTTACAAATTTTTTGTGGTTTTCAACTTCAACTAATTTCAAATTAATTGTAAAATTTAAATATCACCTATAATCACCTATAAAATATATAATCTATCAACTTGGAATGGTAATAAATAAAAACACTCCATATTTTTTATTATCGACATTAACCCTAATCTAGCAATTTCTTTTCTGACTCAATACTTCGGTATTTCCGAAATGGATAACAACGACCCAGACAATAAATAAAAACAAAACGATATGCAGGATTTTAAATTATACATCTTAAAAAAAACTATAACGTCCGAATCCCTACATCCTAAAATTACTGGACAATCAATCTGTCTGTCTGTATTTTTAGCTGGTATAATTTATATGGGATAGATTTATAATTAATGGCCACCACTTATATATACCTAAATACAGTATTCAAAGCAAATGCCTTGAAAGAAAAATACCAGACTGCTCGGTGTATAATTCAAGAATGAGCTATAATTTTATTGGAGTGTGAGATACTTTGGTTGGAAAACTGTATGGAACAAATTACTAATACATAAATAACAAAAAATGTACATAGCAATAAGATCTGATATACAAAGATCATTTTAAGATGGATATTTATTAAAAAACTACTGAATAACAGCTCTTATTAATAAAATTGGAGCTAAAATACGCTCTACAAAAGTATACGTACTAGCGAAGCTTCACAAACCAAATATATTCAATTTCTTTTCTAGAGTTTATTGAAATACTTTTCTAATTGTCAACTGGGAATAATGATGAACATATTATGAAAGATTAATTTCATTTCTCATTTAATAGCAAATATTTTAAAACTAAAATGGAACCCACTAGAACAACACACCTCTCTAGCATTCAATGAATTTAAAAAAAGGTAGAACGTGTCGCGGGACACACGGTAGGAACTTAGTTCTTTTTAAACAAAGATTATGTAATACATCTGACGTTATAGATTTACAATTTGCATAATTCTCGATGGACGAGTAGTAAGCAAACCAGACTCTCACGCGGTAGACCCGGGTTCGATTCCCCGTGAAGAAGTTTTTTCTTATTGTTAATTCTATTTTTAAATAATTATTCTGCTTGATATTAATAACGACAACAAGTAGACGTTTGAAATATTTAGAAGAATATTCATTATTATAGAAATTGGTACGGTACCGTTCATGAGGGAGTTTGACTTGCAATATCACTTATAAAAGCATCGTATATTTAGGGAAGGGAAACCGTAGCATTATACAAATTGGACATTCAAGAAATGTACGTTTACCACACAAAAATTAGTGGAAACATAAAATTGAATTGTTAAATTTTCAATTTGAAGTTATATTACAGTTTATATAAATTTTTATTTTCTAGATTTTTTCTTAAGTGGGTCGTAGAAAAAATATGCTGCTTGACTCGTGTGGATTGTCCATATCGCACTTGAACGATTGAGCACTCCGCCTACGGCGTCGTGCTCAAACTTCGTCCTCGTGCGATATGGCCATCATATCCACACTAGTTGCACAAACCACTATTTCTATCAAAATATGCCCTTTTACATTTGAAAACAACCTGCCAAATGTCAAATCAATTTAACCATCCATTTTAAAGTTATCGAATTAAAACATTCAAGTTTTCAAAATTTCAACACCCTGTATTTCGAAAAGTAAATGTGCTAGACCCCTTAATCCTCATATCATTTTGTCCAATTTTACGAGAGGAATCTACATGCAAACGTTGTAATTACCCTTAACGTTCGAGATGCTTATACCATTTTTTGCGCGATCGTATTGAAATAAATTCCGAATAAAATAATTTAAATTTCTTCGAAATGAACGAAATGTCAAAGGTGACATTCATACTTCTCGATCAGTTTAAAATATATTTTACATTTTGGTGAAATTGTTTTTATGCTATTTATTACTTTTTGACGAGAGAGAGACTCAGGAGAGAGCACACGCAAGGCAAGCAAGGCACATAACGAAGCAACGTAACATAACGTAACGTAACGTAACGGTCAGATCTTTTGCGTCAAGCCACCTGGTCGCTCAAACATAATCTGACGTAAAGAACTGAAGTTCCAAAAGCAAAAATCCAGTTTTCCCTTGAAACTGAAAACAATATATTACTTGGACATTAATTGGAAGTAATAACAACGAAATAAAAACTAAACCATTTTAAAAAGAAGCATCTAAATTTCAATGCTAATATTCCTAATGCTTAAAAAGTGTGATTATTGGATTAACCAACAGACCTCTCCAAAATACCCTCCTAAAAATTACAACCACCCAATTAACAAAATAGTTCGAATTTTAAAACAACGCATCTTCAAATTCTACAATAACACTCAAAACAGCCACACACAAACTGATTCAAGTCAAAACAGATCTCCTTATCTGTACATATCCTAAAAGTTTTCCCATTGTTGTCTCGGCATCTTTTTACTTCCATGGTTTCAATTTGGAAATCTCTTGTCTCATTTTCTTATCGTCCAGTTCAATTCTAATGACATCGGCAATGTGATGTTTTATTTCCACCCCACGTTTTATCGTTTGACATTTAATACTTTCTCGATTTCCGCTCTTTTTTTATTCTTTTTATCAGATGTGAATTCTTTTCTGCTTCCTTCAGTTATACACGTGCCTCTCACATATTGTTCGTCTAGTGTTTCGTCCTTCAATGATTTTCATTTCCTGGATATTGTATACACTGCAATGCTTATTAATTTGTTCTTATTTTGATATGATTTCCAATTATAATTGGTACACATTTCACCTTTAAACCATTAAACAACTAAGAAACCATTTTAAAATCTGTTGTAGCTCTTATATTATATTCTCCAATAATACTTATATTTGTTTTCTTTCGACAGCTGCACTGTTTAAAAAAAATTACCGTTAAAGAAAACAAATATTCTTGTACAAACCAAATCCCATGACTTTTTTTATATCATCGGTACCATTAGGGTTTCCATCGGCTTTACTTTTCTCATTTTACAAAAAGCTTTTAGCGAAAACCACATACGGTAACTGCCATCCCATTGTAACTATCACATCATCCTTACCTGATGGGATCTGAAATTATTTGACTTTCTTAAATTAGAACCCTCTTTATAAAATCAATATTTACCAATATTGATAGAACGTTTTCAAAGTTTAATTACCGTGAAATATTGTAATATCAGCAGCCAAAAAGTTCCTTCTGTTATTTTATAACGTTTTATTCAGGACCGGACTTAGTCTGGTTTATTATTTGAAAAATATATTTTAAAACACATTAATTTCAATACTGAATACCTTTTCAAACAATTAATGTAGTCACTGAAGGTTTTCCACTGAGCATATTCACCTATTGGTTTGAAATTTGTTAAACAGCTTGAGGATAGGTCAAGAAACAAAAGGAACAAGAGTGTTTTTTTTCTGGGGGCTTGTGCCATCCCTTATTTAGGGTGAACAATTTTTAAATAACCTCAGAGATCTATAAAAGGACGAATTTGAAGTGAAAAATTATGTTTTTCAACTGAAAAATTTAAAATTTTAAATTCTTTCCACGAGTACATTGATTCATTTTTGAAGAACACTACCCCATTCAAAATCACAAAAAAGTTTATCGATCTAAACACAAAATACAATAAAGTTTAGATGTCAAATAACACTAAAAATACAACGATAAACAATGGGAAATCAATATCAGTCAATAGTCGAAGTGGGAGGGAATATCACTCGCACGCGCTTGCCAAAACCATGTCAAGTGGTTGCATAGCAACGGGATGCTTGATAAATCTTGACCAATCGAGTTCGTTCGGAGTACACGGTAATATGATTTTTTAAGTGTATCTTGCGATACTTCAAGTTAAAAATGTTGTTGTTGGTTTCAATTTAAACCCAAAAATCTTCGTTGGAATCTCCCAAAAGGAATGCACGGTAACGGTCTGATCCTTAGAGTATCATCCAATCTCTCAGAACTGTAACACAAACTTCAAACCTCAAACAAACAACTATGAATTCTTATAAATTTCTCCCAGTTTATCCCTGAAAACTCTCGAATAAAATCGGTACCATAATAATAATTTCAGTTACATTCTTGATGTAATTTTCAACAAACTTGTACTACAGTTTATAATAATATTACCTTTTACTTAAAATCAAGTCTTTGTTTGGGATTGAATGGCCCGGCCCTCAGGAACAGAAATAGGGAGATAATTTTAATGTGGGGAAAGGCGCCATTTTTTTTTCATTTGTTCAGTTTTGAAATTAAAAATGACTTATTGTTTGATTCGTGCTTAAAAATTCTTTAAGTGACGAGCTCTGGCTGGAAAATTGAAAATCTCCCTCGGATCCTTATATCAATAAGATGTTTAATACTAACAGAGAGAATATTTAGATTAAAAATGTTATCATCTGGATTTTATTTTATAAAGTTCGTTACCTTAAATTTGACATATTAAATGACAAAATCAGACAAAGCGGAAGCGAAATTGGATATCAAGTTTCCCAAGCAATCTAGAAAATCAAAGTGGACAAAAATTATTTAGTTGTTGTGCCCTAGAAATATAAATTGCTGTGCAATCTTCAAGTATGTGGATGGAGATTTCTTCTTCCATGCCACATAATCTACATTATCCTTCCTCCATTATGTTGAGCTTCCTCAGGTGTTGTTTTTATTCGGTTATCGTAGGTCTATTTCTACGACTGAGGCTAATCACCGACGCCGGGAACACTCTACCCCCAAGTGGAAATTTTGGCGAGCCCACTAGTGTTCTAACCAGTGGTAGCGTTCTTTAACGAGCTCAACATCCATGGACTCGGTACCTCGGGCTTACGTCTCCTCCGAAAGACGGCATATCTACATTATACCTCGTTCCTTGGTAGGGAAACCCATCCAAGTACTAACCACGTTCGACACCGCTTGACTGTAATTATCGCACCAAAGGCGATCCATTACAGTGCTGGGTCGTCGCCCCATTTAGGCGATAAAGTTCTGTTAGGATCCCTGTTGACACTTTTACTGCAGTTTTACTTTGACTCGTGCATTCATATCTATCCAATGAGTTCCGGCCCTCAAAATTTGTTTCAGCTCTCCTCTTTGCCTTCATTTCCTTCTACTCCAGTTGTGCTGCCTTAAACCGTCACATATAAAAATATCAACCACAATTACTATAATTACCAACCGCAACTACCCTTACATCTATTTTTTTAGTATTAATACAATTTTCGGTCACAATAATCCAAGGTAAAGCCGCAGGAAAAATCCCAACTTCTATATAAGGAATTTACCCGAATAATAAAGATCTTTTTTATTAGGCTTGTGCCCTAATAACACTACCGAGTATTTATTTAGTGTATGTCTTCCATTCGCCCGTTTCGTCGATCATTACACATTTATAATAGAGCCAGGTGCGGTGCAACGCAAATATAACCTTTCACAATGGGATATTTGCTTTCTTGTGCTTTGTCTCTTTAGTTCCTCAGGTATTGTAAGCTCGGGGATTTAAGAATTTATTCAGTCGTTTTCAGTAGTTAATGCGAATTGACGTTGATTATTCGGTTTTCATCCAGGGGTGGTTCCCGAAGGGATAAAAGTTGAAGGTGATGTTTGAATACAAAGTTTAATGTGTTAGATCAGATAGAGATGGGATTCGGATAAACTTTCGGATTAACTTTGGAGGTGAAAGTGAACTTTGGTCAACTGCTGATTGGTTTTCTAATACTCGAAATAATAATTTGACTTAAGTGCTTTCATTCCAAGTCACAAGTATTGAGATAAAATCAACTTTTCGTTTGTCAGTTTCCAGTTTTTTTTTTCCAAATTCACAAAACATTAATTAACGCCCAAATTTCATTCATTTCTGTTCTACACAATGTATCATTTTTATACTTTATATTTCGGAAATTTACCTACGCCTATGTGGGATCTTAGCATTCATCCCTCTTAGATATGGCCGCTTTTGTCAGTTTCAATATTTTGAAATTTCAACAGAAGAAGTAATGAGCATGATGAATTAGGATATTGATAGGGTAGCCAACACAAGTTAGTCCGTCTTTCATAAAAGTAAAGGAAAGAGTGTTTAGAATGGAACAGGATGTGGATATTTATATTTGGATTTCAAGTAAAAGGGTCCTTTTTGCTCAAATTTTTATCATATTCAGTCTTTTAATCCTTATGATTATGACTAAACGCCAAAAAATGTTTTTAATCCTATTTTTTCAAAAGTTTCTTCTCCACAATTCATGTACTTTTCGCTCTATACCATCTAACTACCCCATTCCTCATTATACATCATTGATTGGATTAATAGCAAAATATTAACCAGTATTTAGTTATATTTGTATAAATCTAATATAGTAAATTGTTTATCTTATTATACATTAAATGCGAGTGGTCTACCCACAGAAGGTGAACAATCTTGTTCGAACTTCCCTACTTGTTTCAGAAACTTCATAACAATATTAATATCCTCTTATAATGGAAATAACTCACTAGTTATATACCTTTTGTCATTAATGACTTCAATTTGAACTATAAACTACAAAAAAACAGCTTTAGGGAACGAAGAACGAATGAACTTTACACTAAAAAGTTTACCTTCAGTCTCTGAAGAAGATAGCTTGGTTAACGACACGCGCGAGAGATAGTGTATTGTATACCATTTAATCACAGCGTTACCAAAACCCGTATGAGATTGCTAAACATTGAAAAAATATATATAATATAAATGTGCAATAAAAGCAGGTCAGTGTTTCACGGCTTCCCCCTACAACTATGAAATAAACCCAATAGAGTTGGTTTGGGCATAAATTGAACAGTTCGTTAAAGTTTCTATTAAATTATGGTAAAATATTTCATTAATTTTGAGTGAAACTCTGTAATATCTGATGTACATTTGGTTGTTAAAGGATTATTGCATTCCAACACTCTATATACTTTTTGAAACAATCCTTAGAGTGTACAGGGTCAAGTATCATCAATGGTTCCAAATTTCCCAACTTACATGTGATAATTTTTTTTAAAACTGTCGCATTCAGTCTGTCCTTTCATAACATTCTTTCTTATAAAACTAGCAGTTTTATAAAGATACAGTGACACCATATGTTATAATCCCTTAGGTCTTATTTCCGGGATATGCTTTATACGAATCTATTCTCCTAAAAGTGTTTCTGCCGCTTAAGGATAAAATATTAGCCTCATATTTCACGTTCTCTTGAAAACAATATGTTCGCCATTCTGCTCATACCAAACATCTACCTGCATGAAGTGAGGCAATAAGAAAAGCAAAAACAAAAAATGTGTACCTCAGTTTTGAATGTCGTCTAATAGATCGCTCATAATTTTTCTTTGCGAAATTTCCTAGATATTTTCAAACCAGAAATATTATACCCTTCACGACTTGAAACTTATTTTTCGTTTCAAAACTCATTCTTTTTTTATTTAACTGGGGTTAAGTGGGTTATTGTAAGGGGTTGATATTTTTAGGGAAAAATGCATAGATATAAACAAACAACTTACACATATTTTTTATTTTAATTCCTTATTCTTGTTTTATTTTTTCTCCAGTTCGAACTTCCATTGCTGTTAGACATTATGGACATTTTTGGATAGAAGCCTGAACTTTTAGTCACTGAAAAGGCAGATAAATATTTTTTTCTCCGATTGGCAGCAAATATTAATTTTGCTGACACATATCAATCAGCAAAGTATCACTTTTCCTGCCTAGGCAGCAAAGTGAGTACTTTTCTGCCTAGACAGCAAAGTGATTATACTCAATTGGAATAAAACATTTGACGTAAACATTTATTAGCAATTATCACATAACACTTTCAACAAGAATTTAAAAACATATGTTTAGTTGTTATTACCATTAATGGTAAAATTACTACAATTTTGAACGAATAGGCCACCTTTTCTTTCCTCAGATAATTTGCAAATACAATATTCTCCTATATCATTATGAACAATCGGAGAAAAAATTATATGTTCAACTCGGCAGCAAAGTAGATTTACCGCCTTAGCTGAATTCCTAGCCTCGGCAGTCAATCTAGATACTACTTTGCTGCCTAGTTAAACAACTATTTACTTCACTAATTCACAATAAATCACAGACACATCCACATAAGTTAAAACTGGTAGTAACTGCCTCAATTTTCTTGTTTAGCGGTGAAATTAGCATGTAGTTCACACATTTATGTATCTACATCTAAAACACGTCTCGGCACAGACCATAAACTTGCATTTTCTACTTTTAATATTATCATTAAACCATATTGCATTGGCTGGAAGGATGGTTTGTACTGAAATTTTCCAGTTTCCATTCCATTTTCCTTTGAAAATACAGACCTCAAGACTAGAAATATTCTCCTATACTATAAAAATGTACACGATAGCGTGATAGAGTAATAAACTTTTTCCGGACTTAATCAACCTGTTAACAGCATAAACAGCAGTCAATTTTGTGTTGTGAGTGTTTATTTTTGTCTGCATTGTAGGTACTGTGAAACGCAAAGTGTTAAAGCTTTCCACGAATGATCTTGATTTCTAATGTGTGATTATTTTGTTATAGAAACGGAATGAATTCACTGAAAAAATTGTAATTATACATACCATCACGACAGAAACAAGTCTATATTTTATACAGTATGCAAGAACTCTCTGGATACAATATATCCAGATATACATTTGTTGGGATAAAAGTATTAAATATTGAAAGTGATTTTGATTGTAACATCAAAAAATGATTTATCGAATACCACACTAAAGTTCAATAAATTGGATAATCATTCTCCAGACTTTTCCCAAACTTGTTGCCATTTCACACTAGCCATTCAAGCCATTCGGAGAAGCAGTTGTCCGGTGAATTTTTTTCAAATAACGTCGACTCTCCAACAAATCGCATAGAATGTATGTATGTATTTTGGGGTGACATTCACTCAGACCTAAAAGATCTATTGTGCCCCCTCACTTCTACTCAGTTTTTGAGGAGAGTCTAGAAACTAGTATTTCCTTCAGTCTTATTTCCCGGAGAAATTTTAGGATATTTTATTTGCAGGCTTCAGCTTAGGTAAATGTTCCTCTTCTATCCAGTAATCACCAAGGTGCTGTGCTCTAGAATTCTGAAGTGCTGTGCAGTTGGAAAGAATGTGGATGGAGGTTTCTTCTTCCATTCCACAAAATCTGCATTCTTCTTCCTCCACTATTTTGAGCTTTTTCAGGTGCCCATTCAGGCGACAATGTCCCGTTAGGATTCCTGTTAAAACTCTTTGCGCAGTTTTACTTTGACTCATGTATTCATTTGATCTCAACAGGTTGTAGTCACCCAGAAGAGTATTTGATTGTATAAATCCTACTAGATCTTTCCAATGATCAAATCTTCTCTTTTTCTCGGCTTCACCTATTTCTTCCAATATTACATTGAGGCTGATTCCGCAAAAGGGTTCAGGCCCTCAGAAAGGTATTTCAGTCCCCCTCTTTGCTAGTTTATCTGCTTTTTCATTTCCTTCTATTCCAGTGTGTCCTGGAATCCATAGAAGGTGATTATATTATTCTCGCCTAGTTCATTGAGTTTGTCTGGGCATTCCCACACCATTTTGGAACTGATTACACAAGAGCTCAGTGCTTTAATGGATGCTTGACTATCCGACATTATGATAATCCATATTGAACTGGGCGCACTTTCTTATGACGTGGGTTTCCGCTCGAAAGATACCATAGTATATGGTGTAGGGTATACTTTTACAATTATACCCATTCCATCAATACTTATTATGCTTAAGACATATATATCCATTTTTTCATCGATGCTCCGGTCCAGATAGAAATTTATTCATGTACAAATTCAGCCCATTGTTTTTCATCTCTTGCCATCATTTTTGCTTCTGTCCATGTTTTACCTTTTTCTTGCAGTATGCCTACCATAACACCATCCCATGTTTGTTTTGGTCTTCCCTTTTTCGTTCTTTTTTGTATTTTTGATTGCCATACTTTTTTAACTGGTCTTGTATCGTTTATTCTTTGTAAATGTCCCCACCAGCTTAATTGTCTCTTTTCAATAAATTTAAGTGTTGATTCTATTTCAAGGTCTTCTCTTATTTTCGAATTTCTTATTTTATCTTTCTTTGTCACTCCTTTAACTCGCCTAAGATACTTCATCTAATTGCTTGTATTCGACTCTTTTGTGTCTCTGTTAATACCCAGGATTCACATCCGAATGTTGATATTGGCCGGTAAATTGTTTTAAATACATTTAACTCCGTTTTCTTGGAAATTGCTTCTTTATTTCTAAATGTCGAATTCATCGTGTGATGAAGTTTCATCGTTTTTTGTACTCTATTGGTAATTTCGACTTCCTACGTTCCATTTTCTTCTATTTCTACTCCCAAGTATTTATATCTTTTAATTTGCTCAATTTTCATTCCATCTAACGGTATATTTAAATGTTTTTGTTTCGGTCCTATAACCATAACTTTGGTTTTACTTTGGTTAACTTTCTTTCCAAATTCTTCAGATACCATGCTCCATATTTCCATATCTCTTTGTAAATCCTCCTCTTTGCCATAATTATCAAATCATCTGCAAAAGCTGCTTCTGATATATCCACTCTTTCTAAAAAAATCCTCCTGATAACTTTTGATCAATGGAGCTGTAGAAAAGGTACTAATTATTTATTTTTCAATTCACCTGAACTTACCTACATCAAATCTTCGATGATTTGCGTAACCTCTGACCTTTGTTCTTGTTATGATGATTAAGTTGATTAATAATTGCTTACCTTCAATTTGTGGTGGTTTTGAGAACGCCACTGGACTCCCTAATTGGAACTCCCTGTTTGTAAAGGTGAAATGAATTGCATGACGTTCAAATCATAACGCGTGTGATGTTTGGAAGGTTTTTAGGACCAGGAAAAGAATGTCGTGACATGCACCACTAACGATAAAGTGAATAAAAACAAAGAAAATTGAGATATCATCCTGTTATCCTAATAATAAAATATATAATAATAAAAAAAGCTGTAAAACAAGAAATAGAGTGGGTTCAATCAAGAATATATAAATGACATCGCCATCCATGATGAAAAGAAAACTTATCTACCCTTGAAATCTTTATGCCACCGTTTTATTCCTTCACTCAAAGATTTATCGGCATGACACAATCCCTGTTCATAAATGCGGACTTCCTGTCTTAAGTACGTTTTTATTCCACTGAATGTAATTGTCCAAATGAGATTTTTATTATTACAGGCAGGAAATTAACACTAGAACGTTAGCGCTAGACAACTGAAAAGGTGATTTAAATGGCATTTTTTTAATCTGGAATCTTTATGATGAAGGATGTATCGTCCAACGGCGTTCTGAAATATCTTTAAAATTCAAACAGAATTCAGTACCTAATACGTATCTATAATCTGAAATATGGAAAAATAATTTTGGTGATATTAGTTTATTTTGAGAGTGTTTTATGTATCAACATGCTCGCCTCCTACTTGCACATTAATCAAAAATGGACCAGTGAAGTATTGCGAACTAAAATTTTGCATGCACTTGGGTCTCAGGGTTGTCTTTGACAAAACAAAGTTTGAATATTTTCAGTCGGAATAATCCTAGTTTTCAATGCAATTTAAACAAGATTTAACTAGTGATATTTGTCCATTTGTCAAGCTGAATTTAGAAGAATGATAAGACGGTAAATAATTTGCAAGAGTAGTGGATATAATAAATAGTCTCACATATCACATGATAAAGGGCTTTGATAAATGAATTTGTTATAATTTTCATTATGAACATTTGTAGTCCAAGAATTATACAGGGTGATTCAATACTAATTGGAAATATTTTAATAGTAGAATCCTGACTTCAAATTATGAAGATTTAACCCAAACCACTTGAATAAAATGTAAGTGCTTACTTAGTTACAGGGTGTTTTGTTTGAAAATTTGAAAACTATTATTTGTGCTCAGTACTTTAAAACTGGTTTTACGTATTCATTTTATATTTGGAAGGAAGTGTAGACACTGTACCCCTCAATAAATTATATTGAACCACAGAGTACACCATCTAACAAGAGGCGAATGAAAGCCGTTTTCGTGATCGCAATTTTGTGTGCAGATGCGTGAATTTATTGGTATATATGTCAATGTCAAGTCGACACATGGTCGACACTTCCGTTCGTTCGTTCCCGTCAGTTACTCAGTTTTCTGTGGTTTGGTTGTCACTGTCTTAGTTAGATGGTGTACTCTGTGGTATCAAGTAGTATATCTGTCAGTCTCGACGTATTTCCGTTTAAGTCCAACTTCAAAGGAACCGACAAAGCTTTCGTCTCTTGTTAGATGGTGTACTCTGTGATTGAACGAACGTTTCTGGCTACTAGGTACCAGAGGCGTACGACAGGGGCAAGTGACAGGTTAATCGCTCCCAAATTTTACGCCACTGGCGGAATAAAAAGTTTAGCACAATTTTTCGATTCAGTTTTAAAGTACTGAGCAAAAATAGTTTTCAAATTAACTTAACTAAGTAAGCAGCTATATTTTATTTAGGTGTCTTGGGTTGAATCGTCATCATTTGAAGTCAGGATTATACTATTAAATTATTTCCAATTAGTAATGAATCACTCTGTATAAACATTCTGGTTATTAAAAGGAAATATCAAATAAATATGTTGAAAAGGTTCACGACTTATTTTTTATATCACGTAAAGCTCTTTCTGTTGTATACAGGAATATATTATTTGACAAATATAACATCTACACACTATATGAAAAGGGATTTTAATATTTTTGCAATAAAGTGTCCTTGGGCATTCTCGGTGAAAGCTTCCGGCAAAACCTCCTATATTTATTTGACCTCATACACTGCAAAAATGTATTTAAAAATGTCTGTCAGATCACAAGTACAAATAACCAACCTACAAATTCCTTTCTTATTCCTTAATCAACTATAAATCACTTCAAACTAGGCTAGGCTTCCAGCTTTCGACATAATTTTGTCTTCACCTCATTAGCATTTGTATGTATCAAAGCTAAGTACCGTAGGCTACAGGTGCCTAGAATCTTACTGCAGCAAGCAGCCATCTTACCAAGAATATTGTTTTCTTTATTTCATTTTTTATTAGGGTTTATCTTGGTTTTCGTGTGTGTTCAATTCTATCTATTATTTCTTTTAAATCTGTTGTATACCGTATTCTATACTTTGTCTACTTCGGAAATTATCAATTTGTATACTTCTTTCCACAATCCATCAATTTTTGTCCTTTTTCTTCATACCGTAAAAAAA
The DNA here is from genome assembly GCA_910591675.1 of Galerucella calmariensis. NCBI lineage: Eukaryota > Metazoa > Arthropoda > Insecta > Coleoptera > Chrysomelidae > Galerucella > Galerucella calmariensis. The sequence goes on along the minus strand of CAJUYG010000026.1, from coordinate 264,877 downwards.
CTGAAGTGGTGGTCACACTAGGATAGTTTCCAGCTGTTGATGAGCAGCTGGAAGTAACACCAGCAAGATCGACTGGCAATACCAACACATTATCCACTGCTGGTCAAATTTTTACGATTGGCTACTCACCAGTTCACAGCTGCTCAGTTTCTTCGCTGATGCGCTGCCAGAATTATCTGCTGGCTCTTGGTCTTCGGCCTCTTCACCATGTGATCGAGGCTGAGGCGGGGAGGGCTTTCCTGCGCTTGAAACGGCTGAGATACGTGCGAAGAGGGGAAGAGTGCAGGCACGTCAAGAAGCTCCGGCTCCTGGAAGATATTCCAGTTCTGGCTCGAGCGGCTGATGAATGCCTGCGTAAGTACTAATTCTCCACCCCATACAGGACCATGATCCGGGATAGAGAGTCCTGGGAAAAAGAGAGGAATACACAGCGTAATGGGACCGTCTGGTACACAGATGGCTCATGCTCCGGTGATAGAGCAGGGGCTGGAATTTACTCCAGGAACCCAAGAACACAAGTTTGTGTACCATTGGGTGATGGTGTATCTGCATATCAGGCCGAGATATAAGCTATCTTGCCTATCTAGACAGAGGTTATGTGGATCGACGCATAACCATATACTCCGACAGTCAGGCAGCAATTGAAGCCATGAGTGGGTATACCAGCAATCCAGGACTTGCTAACGAATGTCGAGAACGACTTGCTAATCTTGCAAGGCGGAACGTGGTGCGGCTAGAATGGATTCCAACCCACTCTGGTTTTGAAGGCAACGAGATGGCGGATGCACTGGCTGCGGAAGGGGCGGCAGCTCCTTTCTGCGGCCCGGGCCCGACCCTGGGCCTAACAAAACAAAAAATACGCAAGGAGATGAAGAAGTGGCTGAGGAAGCAGCACCTCGCCCATTGGAATGCTCTGCAGGGTCCTAGACAATCCAAACTTCTACTGAAGGGATGGACTGATGGACACGCTAGGGCAGCTACTGAACTACCAAGGAGTAGGCTAAGGAATATAGCAGGGCTCATAACAGGGCACTGCTGTATGAGAAAACACCTCCACAACTTAGGAGTAGAGGAAAGTTCCCTATGTAGGGATTGCGGCATGACTGACGAAACGTTAGTCCATGTTCTCTTAGAGTGTCCACACTGGGCTGTACTACGCAGGCGAATCTTCGGAGTCCCTGTTTTGGCCCCTGGAGACAGAAGCAGACATCCATTGAAAAAGGTTGTGGCCTTTATTGAAGGGCTCGGCTTCATGGATGTCTAGGTAGCAGGAATGGCACCTTGGCTTGAGTTTGTCCAGGACAAGGCTCGCCTGCACATTTAGTAGTAGTAGTATCTGCTGGTTGGTGGCAACTGGTGGGAGTAATTGACGTGACCCGCTAATCGACACTGCCTGCTGCCAATAGTTGAACATTCCAACCAGGCCAGGTGCTAAATTTTGTAATCACACCAAGCCGATCGACAGCTGACAGTAGCAGTTTTCTGAAATCGTGGTTGCCAACCAGCCTAGTGTGACCAAAGCTTCATGGTCTTGCAGTCTTGGACTTCAACACTTCAATCAGAAACCAGCTCCAGGTCTCAATGACCAATACTGAGATAGCAAGAATCTTGCGGGGTATTGATTCATCTGCAACTTTTGACATCTTTCTATTAGTACAACCCTTCAAGACAATCACTCATGAAATCAAGACTGGACAAGTCTTGATTTTGAATTTGCTTATCAGTAAAAGTTATCTTTGTATTCATATTTCTTAGCAAAAGTCCTTAGAGTAAAAATATATTTTTCACAGTGTACTTTTATTTATTCTGCTCCCTATATTCGAATCCCTCGCCTATTGTTTTCTATAAACATTCAAACTTCTACCTACTAAGGGATTACATCGTGCTTATGTAAATGTATTCCCCAAGTCGCAAAGATTCATATTTCCTTTTGTTTGCAGATTCTCGAGGACATTTTTCGGATGCCCCCGTCAGTCGACTCTACTATTAACTGCGTATCGGTAAGTAAAATTTAATAAGTTTTACAAAAATGTATTTTGTTGAATATTCATATTGCTGTAAACAAAAACTGAATTTTTCGCTTCTCGCACATAGGTCCGCACAACATAATATTCAATCTTATTCCACATTTTGTATTCTCTCACGGTATTTATGGCGCTGGCCAAGTTATGTGGCGTAATAATTATTACATCGTTATTTAGGAATTTACAAGTCATACTACTCACCAGTATGTGACTATTAAACATAAATCCAAATTAAATATTCACTAACCGCGTCATCCGCTAAGCCGGTTCTTAGGGATTTTGGCTGGAGAATGAATAAATCAAAACCTTTGAATCGTTATGGTTCAGATATTTAAAACGATTACATTCTGACCGCCAGCCGTGGAACGTTAAAAGATTCATTCAGTTGATTTGATGGTACATACCTTTTATGGGTTATAGACTACAATTGTAGATAATATACAGGAGGTTACCTTAAGTACGAAGTTATTTTTACATCAAAAAGTTTATGATAGAATAACAAGAATAATTCTAAGATTAAGATGCGACTTATCCTTCATGTTTGATTTCCCTTTCCTTCACAATAACAAATTATGTGTGCTCCTGTCCACTCATCGTGTTGGCAAAGCCTGCATATATGGTTCTGTTTACCAATCTGATAATCTTCATGTGTTTGGTACAAGAAATCCAAGCAGAACCTTGGCTGTACGCCTATTCTTGCTCGGTGTTGAATTTTGGCTCTTTGATGAACTCTCAAGGCTGTCCCGCTCCAGGCGCCTTCCACCACCATTCTCGAGGCGGCTTTTTTGTCCAAGTACTGCTATTTTTCTTTTATATCGCTTCCACTACACCACTGAATGATTCTGGACCAATAGAAGTAGCATCGTGCATCTTCTCATGCTATAGTTATAGTTCGAGACTTTTAGGTGGATATTTCAAGATCAAAATTCAAATATTTTTGCAAAAAAATGGTTAGTTTCCACTAATACAGGGTGTTTCATTGGGAGAGGGCCTAAATTTGACTGTAGATGGGATCAATCACTTTGGTGCTTCCAAATACCAATATTCAATGTTTCTTCTGCACTTTATATAAAGGGTATTCTATAAATTTATCCTATCTCTTTCGAACCTCATAACTTCCGAGTTACCTGTATATCATTTGGAAATTTGGTACACGTGATAACCATTACCTAGAAACTCCATCAAAACCATCTCCTAAAAGATAATACAGGTCCGGCTTAACAAAAAATTTCAAAACTCGTCTTTCCTAAAAACAACACCCTGTATATAGATTTTTTTTAAATTGCTTTTCATAATTGGAGAGAGTATAAAAAATCGGATCTACTATTTCCTTTCCATTTGCTCGCAGACAATTTTATTACCAAAAATTTAACATCAAAGTAATAATTTTTGCACGTTTTGGGGGTTGACAATGGTATCGGAGTTGTTTTTTTTTTATTTTTTAGCTTGAAATGAAACCTATTCATTGCATCTAGAGGAGCATCCTAATAATTCAATTGAGTTTGTATGTTTACGAGTACAGACCACTAAAAAATGTGATTACAGGGCCGTACTTAGAAATACTCATTCAATATGTTTCGAATACTTCGAACACCCTGTATAATATATCTGGAAACCATGCACTTTTACATTAATAATAACAAAAGTGAAATACGAGAAATGAATTTATACCCCAAAAAACGGAGAGATTTTTATTAATTTTATTAATTGACCTGAAAAGAAAAAAAGAAATTCTAACAACATTGTCCAAACGAAGCAAGTCTACCCTACAAAAATTGCAGTGTAAATTTATTTCTCGTATTTTACTCTTGTTATTCTAAATGTAGATGTGCATAGTTTCCAGATACATATTGTTATACAGGGTGTTCGAAGTATTCGAAACATATTGAATGAGTTATGTATTCCTAAGTACGGCCCTGTAATCACATTTTTAGTGGTCTGTACTCGTAAACATACAAACTCAATTGAATTTCTAGGATGCTTCTCTAGATGCATTAAATAGATTTCATTTCAAGCTGAAATATAAAAAAAAAACAACTCCGATACCATTGTCAACCCCCAAAAAGTGCATAAATTATTACTTTGACGGTAAATTTTTGGTAGTAAAATTGTCTGCGGAAAAATAAAAAGAAAATAGTAGATTCGATTTTTTATACTCTTTCCAATTATAAAAAAATTTCAAAACTCGTCTTGAAATTTTTTGATAAGCCGGACCTGCATTATCTTTTTGGAGATGCTTTTGATGGAGTTTATAGGTAATGGTTATTACGTGTACCAAATTTCAAAATAATATACGTGGTAACTCGGAAGTTATGAGGTTCGAAAGAAATAGGATAAATTTATAAAACACCCTGTATATCGGTTATAAAGTGCAGAAGAAACATTAAATATAGGTTCTTGGAAGCACCAAAGAGATCCCCATCTACAGTTAAAGTTAGGCCCTTTCCCAATGAAACACCCTGTATCACCATCCTCTCCCTTATCTGGAGACTTTTTAACGTACACTGCAGTCGAAACAATGATGGTATACTATAACTGGCGCGGTCTACCCAAAAACCCTCGAACTATATTCTTCTCATTATTCTATCTTTAAGCTTAGAAGTTCTTGCAGAAAAATGATGCTTCTGTTGGGCTGTATAGCGCTTAGATTGATGACGAGTCTGTACAGTTTTTTATCCAAACATTTTTTTCATATTAACGAATAATTTCAATTCAATTTCTACTGGACAAAAAATTAACTGTTTTTAAGGAAATTTCGCCGAGCCTTGCATATTATTGTGGTGGCAGCCGGCGACCCATCTTTTCTTAGAATTTGCTTGGGTACCGTAAAAACGTTTATTCGACAGATTTTGCTTACATATGGAAAAATGTTTTATGCGGCTTCTTTTTGTTGAATGTGTATCGGTTTATAGGCCACAGTTTCCTTCCGACTGACCCAATAAATTCCCCTTCCACAAATATACTTCACCTTTATCGACCATGACGTAGAAACAGGGTTTGAGGGGTTTATTATTTTTAATATAAAGTAATTCGTAAAATAATTGTCGGATGAATTGAATAAACAGTACAAAATCCTGCCAAGGCTGAGATATGTGCTTTCACCAAAAAGAGAGGTATAAGACCTGAGGGTCTAAATCTTGATGGAGTACCACTGCCGGTGGTTGAACAGGTGAAGTATCTAGGAGTGATCCTTGATAAATCACTGACATGGAAGGCTCATCTTGATAGTCGCCTAAGCAAGGTGACCAACACGTATTGGGCCTGTAGGAGAAAAATACGCAAGGAGACGAAGAAGTGGCTGAGGAATCAGCACCTCGCTTATTGGAATGCTCTGCAGGGTCCTAGACAATCCAAACTTCTACTGAAGGGATGGACTGCTGGACACGCTAGGGCAGCTGCTGAACTACCAAGGAGTAGGCTAAGGAAGATAGCAGGGTTCCTAACAGGGCTCTGCTGTATGAGGGAACACCTCCACAACCTAGGAGAAGTTCCCTATGTAGGGGTTGCGGCATGACTGACGAAACGTCAGTCCATGTTCTCTTAAAGTGTCCACACTGGGCTGTACTACGCAGGCGAATCTTCGGAGTCCCTGTTATGGCCCCTAGAGACACAAGCAGACATCCACTAAAAAAGGTTGTGGCCTTTATTGAAGGACTCGGCTTCATGGATGTCTAGGTAGCAGGAATGGCACAATGGCCCTGCCAGTGGTCTCAGTGCCGGAACCTTGGCTTGAGTTTGTCCAGGACAAGGCTCGCCTGCACATTTAGTAGTAGTAGTAGTACAGTACAAAATAAATTATGATTCAGGGTGAGCAAAAACTGTGCTTTAACATTGTATTCATCCACTTTCCTTGCCGTTTCACTGAACAGATGATTGATGTTGGCGATAGAATGCGGAATCAACAAGAGGTGTGCACATTATTTCATTGAATGCACCCAGATCTTTAACGTGATCTTACTGGGAATGTACGTGGATTATCTGGGGATTTGATTATTGAAGAGCAAAATACTTTCCTTATAAAGTTGCTCTTCTTTATAAGCTTGCTGAAGATGCGATCGCAGATCTGAATCTACCAGTCTTTGAAAAATAGAAATTTTTTAAATTCTCAATATTCATCTAACTTTAATGGTATTATTTGGATATTTCTCAGCAAATCTTGCCCTTTCAATAGATATTTATCGTTCTAGCCCCCATTTTAATCTGAACAATTCCTGCTCCCTTTTTAACCCTCTCGAGGAACGTTCTTGTTGATAGAAAAACTGATGAAAAACGGAAATGTATTTCGCAATTTTATACGAGACCCTTATGAACAATGAATCCTCGTGAAAGGTTGGCCGGTTTATTGAATCGCGTTTGAAGAAAAAGGAAGCAAAGAAGTTGAGTGATTTGCAATCAAATTCGTATTTAAGTACGTTTGCTTCAGCGTTTACGTTGGAGGGAACCATAAAATGATCCGTTAAAGTACTAGCATTGTTTCAACATCAGTAATAGAATTTATATTTTTAGAATATTTGTAACCGAAACGTGAACTCATTCATTTTCTCAAGTCCAATATTGAAAAGCTTAATTTTTTGAAAATTTTACTCTCCACTATTGGTTAGTCTTGTATACAAAATATCATACATACGTCTTTCCTCATTTTTTACCATATTTTTCCGTTATCTAAGGATATTTTCCGACACTTTGATGTATAGAAACATGGAAAAAATCATCTGAGAATCATGTTTTATTTCGTACCTCTCCAAAAGCGTGTTGTCTCAGTTCTTCGGACTCTTATTTCTAATTGTACTATACACGCTTGCCTAATTTTTCCAATTATGACTATTATTATTTCACCAAACAGAATATTTTTCATCTGCCCCAGTCATTTTCTATAGAAATGACTGAAAATCGCAGCAAATACTCACAGTTCCATTGGCACATAATTTTCATACTACCTCACTATAAAGCATCAAACGATAAAACGTTTTATCAGAAATTGTTTGCCTGTTAAAATTCTTTTAAAGTTAAAAATTGCCAGACTTTACTTTTCATCAATATATTAAATCGGAATCAGATAACGAAAGCTTCTCTCATTCATAATAAACTATATTGACAAATCTTTGAAATCAATTTCGTCACTACAAGGAAATTCTGTGTTTGTACGACCAACCTCTTTTATTAAAAGCGATAACATTGAAATAAAAATAAGAAAAGGATTTTGATTTGATTTCCGAGTTCTATCTGCTAAATATTTATCTCACAATGGGCTCGTTTACTAAAATTTTTAAATCATTTTTAACTGTCGTAAAGCAAAGTACTAAGGATAAAAATATGATTCTGAAAATTTCATGTCAATAGAATATGCTGTTCTCCTAATACAACCAATTAAACAAGCATACCGTAGCAGGGCGAAGACTATGAGTGTGACGTCACCGCATATGAAAGCTAATGTGCACTAACATTACGCTTTTGACTGTAACGTTCCTCGCATAGAATTTATTTATTTTGAATTACTCACAAAATTTTTGTGTTAATGAAATAAAATGTGTGGACCTAGTTTAAGAAAAAAGACTCTTTAAATCTTCCAGAATTGAACTTGCTAATGATTATGAAGTTTGTTCATAAAAAGCACGAGTTTATTAAATTATAGTCTTATACTATGTGACACATCGTTTTTGGCTGTTCTCAGATTAAAAATGTCAATATTTTCATAAATTCATGCTCTCTCAAATGATATACATGGTGATTCCAGATGTTTTATTTTATTCCTGGTCTGGTGGACAAAGTTACAGAGGTAACGCTACAGGTTACTTAGTAAAAAATTGCAATTTTTTTCAACTGCAGACTGCCCAATTAAAGCAGCTTCTCCAAATGCTATTTATGATGAATGTGTAGTGGAAATTAAATCACCAATGTTGAAAAAAACAAGAAAAACTTATTTTGATGAAGCAGGTAATATTGGTTCCCAATGTTTACATCAGATTCAAATGCACATGCACCTCACTGGTAAAAAAAGCGATATTTGTTAGAGCTAATCCGGATTTTGAATCAAATAAAATAATTTCTTTTAAAACATATAATATACGCCAGTTTTGTTGATGATCTACTGAAAAAGATTACCTCTTTTTGGAAAAAAGCAGTATTTAATAAAATTTTATTTCTGAAGAACTGACCCATTATTCAATTGAATAATTTTGAACATTAATACAATAACACCACAAGCTGTGAGAACAATATTATCTACTTTTTTTTTAATAAATTTGGATTAATACAAGCGTGTGGTTTTCAATAACCCTTTCAATATGGATTCACAATGTAATTTATAAGGTGATTTATAACGATTCTGAAATCCTAAAAATACACAAAGTATGTTGACTTATCAGTGAATGCTTTTCTGCCGTTCCGTTTTTTTTGCATCCTTATTAATAGAAATAAATGTTTTGTTAGATGTTTTAATTGTAGTACTTTTACATTCTGGAACCGCACAATATTTATAGCTTTTTTTACTCTGGATCTGGGCCATTGTGTCAAGCAAATTACCTACTGTTACTAGCTAAGTAGTCATCTAACCGAAAACCGATCGGTGCGGTATCCGCTCTCTGAACGAGAGATTTCATATGCGATGACGTCATGCCTGAAATTCGGAGAGGAGCGCTGTTTAATGTTTATAATTTTTTTTAGGCGACTTAGGAGTCTCGCTGACGTCTAATTTTTTGTACAGAGCCTCAAAATGATGTGCTCTTCCTAATGGTAAAATAAAAATATATATAAATGAGCCCATTGTTTAAACTTCTTAAAACGACTACAGCTTGCACGCCTACTGACTTTTTCACTCTGGTTAGCCTTTCCTCCAAATCTCTTTAAACTATACTTTATACACGTTTTAAATTAACATCAATATACTGATAATTATCATCGTTTTTCCCAATCTTTAAGCTTTGTAGTCCGTCCCAAAACCGTATAAATTGCATTCAACCGACTCAATTTTATTTGCTTTATGATTTTAAATGGCCGAAAATGTTTCTTTGACACCTGTGTGTTATGCGAATTGCGTATCCGGTTATCGGTGCCTTTTGTGCCTATACAAAACTACCCCAACATGGTTTTGATTTGCTACAAACATTCTAAATAAAGCGGACATTTAGTCCTAGTTATATTTTACCTGCCCATATAAAAGCCAGGATGTTTTAGAGATACGTTTCACCGGAAATGCTATACACAAAATTTTGACCCATGCCACACACATCAGTTTTTATTCATGAAAATATATTAATGGGTCCAGATTCAAATTACTCTGATTAATTGCAGTGAATGGTAGATAGAGTGTAGAGTAGAAAATCTCGAGGTCTAACGGAAAATCCAACCGTTGCCAAACAAATTCCGCTCCAAAGATTAAGGAAAGGCATTTGACATGCTCATTTTGCAACATTTAACTTGAATAAATAATCCAAAACTGGGATAAATAATCCATTTTTGATAATAGTATACTTTTGCAAGTTTATCTGTAGCCGTGAAAGGAATGCAGTCGAAAACATTCGATATTGCCACGTTTAACTATGAAAAAGCTAAAGTGCTAAGTATGTAGTGAAAATAATTAGAAAAGGGACTTTTTATTACTATCAATATCAACAATATGATTAAACGTTAATTCTTTAATGTGCTTGTTTCCTTGGATTTTTCTATTAACATTATTTTTTCAATTTATGATTATTAAAAGATGAGCACTTTTCCAAATTTGTTATGGGCTTCTTCAAGCTCTGGCAGCGTTGTACGAAAACCATAATTAACACTCCCTCCGAATTACATTATTGGTGATTTTTATCGAAAGCTGACTTCTTATTGGCAAGTGCGTGCGTGTGTTCTTCCCTCTCACTTCGTCAATTTACTGATATTGATGTATCCAGTGGCCATTGTACGTTTATGACAGATATGCGCCGTGTTTCCTCGTCTCTTAGCGATGCCCCGTAGCTTCAGATAAACTTGCCAAACTATACTGCGGAAATAAATTATAATTTTATAGAGAAAAAAGATATTTTTGATATTATAAAGTATAAAAATTTTCTATTACTTGCAGAACTTTTTGCAAACGAAAAGTTTTGGTTAGTTTTGCTGGTTACAGTTTAACTGGATTTCGACCTTTATCAAAAGATCGAGTGACATACTTCGACCAAAAGTACGTTTATAATTGGCCCAAATCAAAAAATTTCCTGGATCGAACTTTCGATTAAAATTCTTCACCGACAAGCCTTTGGAATTTGAGAGAAACATTAAATGAAACGTTTTCAGATTACCTTTCGAACGTACGCGAACTTTTTTAATAAGCAGGATGCAGGGAAAGTTTCAAGTTGAGATCAATTGAAATTAAAAGAAATTCCTCGTACTAATGATAAAATATCTATAAATTATTTCAATTTTATTGGTAAGAG